>WSYH01000100.1:84454-200694 GCA_036426205.1 Ascaphus truei | reverse complement strand
AATGATATATATATTAGTAAAATGGTGAAATTTGTGGACAAAAATGGTCGAAACTTTTGCATGAAAAAATTGTAGGACAAAAAATGTGCAAAATGGAGAATTTTTTAACACGTTTGCATTTAAAAATGAGACGCTGGTGCGAGTACAACTTAGAAAGAAAGGGAGAGGTGTGGATGAATGAACAGAAAGGCAACCACTTGGTAGGAGTCTCTCGTGAGGAAAAGTTGCGACCTCCCCCACCCCCCCGGCCAGCAAAAAATAAAAAAAAAAAGTAGTAAGAACAAAGGAAAAGAAAAAAAAGCAAAAGAGACAGGGCAAAAAATAAGCAGACTGAAAAATCAATCTAGACCACCGATAGATCCAGTATGAAGCAAAAACCAACCAAGAATGAATGACAAAACAATACAGAACAGACAAAATAAAGGTGAGGGAACGAATATCGTAGGAAAAGAGAAGTAAGGTCAGGACACGGTAGGCAAGGTCAGAGAAACCCAGGTCAGCTATTCAGCCAACCATAGAAGATGAGATAGTGGAGCGTATGTTTTTCCCATTCAAAACGCAGTTTTCATGAAAGGGGACCTGGTCATTACTTGTCACTGGACTGCGTCCTTTTTTCAATGTTCGTCTCACACATGGTTTTAAAACGAAGACTCACGGGGAATGTTAAGGCTGGTTTGCACCCTGTGGCCGCGCGAAGCTTAACGAATCCCCACAATATCGCCGGTTAATAAGAACATTGACTTTTCTCTGAAGATTTTCGCGCGGTGTTTCACTTTTTGCTGCGCTGAAACCAAAGCTGGGTGTAAAAAACAAAAAAAAGAGAGAAGTTCCCAGAGTTTGTGTCTGAGGGCCCTGTATAAACAGGAAGACATATTACATACCTAATGATGAGAAGAGAAGCAGAACGTCTCACGTGCAGATCCAGACTCGGAGACCAACTGCGCTTATTGTGCGGGGCGCGTTCCCGTTATACATCGCATTTAAAGGTGAAAAGGGCATGTGCACGTACGGGGTCAAAGAAAAGAAAAGATGATCAGTGTATCGGCATAGCTGGCTGCAGTTGATAGATTGAAGGCAGGTACACCCCTCCTCTCCCCCCCCTCCGCCCCAAAATGGGATGTTCTCTTAAAAAACAAACAAAAAAAAACTACCCAGGCCCTAGCAACAGCTACTCTGCTCGCCGCTCAGGGAAATCCTGCGCTGGCCAAGCCGGCCAGGTCACTATGTCCAAAGGGTAATACTGGTTACACAACATGTGCGAGTTACCTCTCATTTGAGTGGACGGTGTCCAAATACAGGACAGTTCGGTTCAAAAAGGACACCTGGCAACCCTACGTTTGGGCGCCAGAGGACGTAATCAAACGGTGGTGACTGGCGCTACGCTCGCCCCATGACATAGTGATGTCATAAGGGTAATGGGACTGGGGGAGTATACGGGGTACTGGGCCTGGGGGAGGAGTACAGGGTAATGGGCCTGGGGGAATAAAGGGATGATGGGCCTTGGGGACATGTGTAGCGGGGTCCCCCTTCCTTGCTGGGTGAGGTGGAGCTGCTCCGATGCCACGCTGAGTGCCGGGGATCAGAGGCTCGGGGGAAAGTGGTTGGCCATCTTGGGATTGGCGCCGCATGTAAGTCAATGGGACTCTGCGTTGCGGCGGTATGTTGGGATTGGCAACGCCGGAAGGGGCTTAGGAGCAGGATTCCTGCGTTGCGGACTGGGAAAGACATGGTCAGTCGTCACTGAGCCAGCAAAGAGGACAGATGTGTCCAGGGAGATGTAAGTCCCTGGACTCGGCCAGACTTTGCCCTTAGCCCCAGTTAGGACCGATCCCTACTCTGAGACGTTTTTGTAGGGAAGGCCATAGATAGGGACCCTTCGAGACCGATGACCCCATCATCACGTAAGCCGACGTACGCGCAGTGACCTGCGGCCTCCGGACCAGACCGCACGTGGAAACCAGCAGTAAGGCGGGAGGGGAGTTTTGCAGACCCGCATCGTGGGACCACTGATGGCGACTCTGCTACTGGAGGATCCCTAATTCCCTGATGTTAGCCAGGAAGGTACCATGTGCACCACTACACTTCAGGGGGTAGCGCTAACTCACACACTTTGGGTGGGGATGGTTCTGTGGACACCGGGGTTCTAGGTGCCCTGGCCACCCCCAGAACTTCGTGGTGGAAGCACTATTATTAGTTACTGATTGTATGGTTATTGCTGTTGGCTTATGAGCAGGACCTCCTGGTAAAGATATTACTATTGCTGTGCGTGTGTGTGTGTGTATTGCTTAGTATTGGTTCCTATAAGGAGTCATCCCGCTCACTCTGGGATCCTCAGAGGTGGGGGCGCTCTGCACCAGCATAATAATACCCCAGGCTCCCCAGAAGCGAGGCTGGCCTGCTTGTGTGTGCGCCTCACAGGTAACAGAAGCGCACGTAATCGCCCGGGTTTCCCTTAGGCATAGGGAAAGGGGGTTACATATGGGAGACAGAATACATATCCTCAAACCTGCTTCATTTATGCCATTGTCATATGTCTTACAGAGGTTCAGCTGCAGGGAGGGATTCTGGGGTAGCGACTTGCAAAGGAGCACTCTGGCTATCACTTTTAACACCTTTCCTATTTTTGCATAGATTCCCCAGGGCTTATGCAACTCCTACAGCGACGCTCGGGCATAGGAAGCACAGGATCGGGGAGCACTTTAGACACACCAGGTGCGCCCGATCTCGATGTTCTGCATGGACCATGGAGCATGCAATTCTAACATGTACAGAGCAGCTCACATTGTAACACTTTCCAACTACTAAAGTTAATGTTTAAGCAATAATGATAATACCAGAAAACAGTTGGTCGGGAGCTGCTAAATCAAAGGATGAAAGTGAAAATAAAATCTGGCATTAGCCCTTTCAGTCTTGCTCAAGGAATGAGAGATTATGCATTGGGATCATTTATACTGCAGGCTGCTGTGAAAGTATAAACCAGATAAGGCAAAATTACTGATAGAGACTAAACTAAGGCCCGGCTGTGACTGTAAAATTATCTAGGATGTTCCTGGTGAGCAGATTTTGCTATTAAAGTGGCAATACCCTCTCGTTTTTATTTTTTTATTTTTTACTAGGTAGGAAGAGGGGGTCTACGGAGATGAGCCTCATTGATTCTGCTCCGGGGACCCCTGCTCCCCAAGATACATACATGGAGGGGCTGTGTAGTAGCACCCAGTCTTATGTGAAGGTCTTGCTTCCCGCAAGCCAATTGAAGCCATTATGTCTCCCTTGCGGGTGCTATTGGCCCATGTGATGCCGACCTTTAAACAACACTGAGATATATTTATTTGGTGCCCTAAAATTGGGCGACCCAATCCCTGACCTGTGTTAAAGGGGAGCAACATGACTTGAGGCAATGACGATAAGGGATCAGGTTCAATATGCTTCCTGTCCCATAATTTTTAGGCAGAGTGGTGAAGGGGCCTTGACCTTGGAGTGTCGGACCTCTGACACTTCCGGGTTATGTGATCGATCCAAGACATAACATGACGTGCCCAGGCCTTGGACTCCGGAAAAAGACATTTAGAGGGCTCCACTTAGTTTTGACGGGTTGGGCGGCGGGTCGGTGGTCAGCCGGTCATGCCATATCAAATGAACACATGCCCATGACATACCAGTGTAGAAGGGGTCTCTGGCGTGCCGTGCCAGGTACGTCATTAGGGCACTGCAAAAGTTTTTAAAAAGTAGCGTTACCGTGCCCGTTTCTTTAAGAAGCTTAAACCTGTTAAACACATCTTACAATAGTAAGGACGTTCCTCCTCCTACCGTGCACCCAAAACTGGAACAACCTACCAGAGCTCTCACATCCACCACCAGTTAAGTTCTTTCAAATCTAAGGCTGTCTCACACTTTAATCTGGTCTGTAACTGTTTCATACGCCCATAATATATATTTCTTTAACTATGCACGCAATGTTGTTATATATGTATACCTTGTTCATTTATGTTACTGTATTTGTAGCCATGTATTATTTGTTTTACTCTGTGCCCAGGACATACTGAAACGAGAGGTAACTCTCAATGTATACTTCCTGTAAATATTTATAAATAATAAAATAATAAATACATATGGATACCATTACGTCAGAAAAGGTACAGAGTTTTATTAAATAAAAAAATATCGTCTTCTTTACAACGCAGTTTTGCATCTAAAAATACAGTACTCTTACTCATTGCCAAATTCCAGAGAGTGTGGAACCATGGATCACACACAGATATCCCGGACCTCACCAGCACATATCTTCTCATGAGGATACCAGGGAGGTCAACCCCCCGGGAGCCAATCAAATACCTATTCCTATCCCTTATATTAGAAGTGATTCATCCTGGATGAGCCGGCCCCAGCAATAAAGTTATACAGTATGCTTAAGATGTACCTGTTAGAATTGATGTGTTGACACCAGTACTATATGTATGTATGTATGTCTTTTATACAGCGCCATTATGTAGACAGCGTCACCCAGTATATACACGTGACAATCATATGTATACAAATAATACAAATAACAGAACAGGGAATAGGGCTTAGACAAAAAAAAATAGTATGAATTATCCTCCCCCCACTATTTTGATTTCCACCCCATTATTATTTCGTAATTCCCCTAATATTACTGCTCCGTTCTTTGCATGTTTATGTTGGTCATGCTGTAAACGTATCAATTAAAAAAAAATTTGAGTATAAAAACATACTCAGGGCCCCTAACACCATCAAACAGTGACCACTTATTTCAGGGAAACATGTATGAACATTGATGCACGGCTCACATCATCTATTGAATGTCAGCATGTGACGTGGGGCTTCCTGTCGTCACTGCCCGGACTCATTATTTCCTGTGTTGCGGTAGGTTCTGAAGACCGTGTCACCATGCTCAGTATCCGAGAAGAGGAGCCCCAGTAAACAGTGACATATGTCACTTTTTTGCGTGTTTGTCTGAGCAGGTGTGTGAAACAGTTTCAGCATTATTGTTTTGTGGTTATGAATGCAATGAACGAGAATGGTGTTATTGTGCTGCCAGCAGGACACTTAGCAAACAAGTGTACCCTACAGTATTGTGCTATATTTAGTGCAGAGTAAATGAGTACTTCAGTATTAGGTGGATACTTTTTTTTTTGGATAACAATTGATATTATAAGTGTAACGATATATCCTCCCCCCCCCCCCCCCTCTGTGAGGTGAGTGGACTACAGTGGTGTGGTGCAATACCTGCAGCTCCACAGGGAGGTCGGAGCCTCCGCTGCGGGGAGCCTGGGGCTAATCTGAAACGATGTTCGGCAGCGCCCCACCTGTTGGTACATCTCCCCCGCTGCCGGAACATGTCCCCCCCCCGCCCGCTGGTACATCTCCCCCCGCTAGCTGGCACATCTCACCCCCCCGCCTGCTGGAACATCTCCCCGCACATCTCACATCACACACACAGTGATTCCCAAAATTTTTTCTTTGGAGGAACCATTAAGTATTCATAAAATGTTGGGGAACAATTGCCCCTATCGAGGACACATGTTCGACAAGGGTAAATCACAAAATAGCCGTGTAAAGCAGTAGGGTTATAATAATAACTAACTCATACTTTTAAATAAAGATGGTGTATATATATTTAATGATTTGGATTAAACAGCAACCTGTAGTACATCACCCCCCACGGATCGAGTCCATCTATCTCCCAGTCTCCTATCTCCTTCTCCCTCTGATAGCAATCGAACGTTAAGGCTTCTCCAGTAACTATCAGTCTCTCTGCTCTCCTCTCAACTAGCTATCTCTCTCCTATCCTTTCTCTTCTCCCCTCTCTCCCTCCTGTCCTACTCGTCCTCTCGTTCCCTCTCCTTCCTTATCTTCCTCTCATCGTTCCTCTTCTCTCTTCTCTCCTCCTTTTCTACTACCCTACCTCTCCCTACAGAACCAACCACAACGCGTACAAACCCAACACCGAACACACACACGTTCCACAACGTTACAGTCACACACACAATCACACAAACGTCACCACAAGTCACACACACACGTCCCAACCACACACGTCACACACACGTCACACAGTCAAACCACCGTCAACACGTACACACAGACAGTTACACACACACACATGTCACACACAACACGTTCACACACACGTCTCCAACAAACACACACCACACACACACACACTACAACATCATTGTCACATACACACACACACAACACGTCACACAAACACTGTCACACAAACACTGTCACACACACACTGTCACACACTGTCACACACACTGTCACAATAGCACACACACACTGTCACACACACACCACACACATACTGTCGCAAACGTATACAGAAGACGCAGAAGAAGAAGTCCCCCCCCCCCCCTCGTATTCACATGCAAATATTACAGAAGAGCAGCAGCATTTACTCCAGCTCTGCCGGCACCACGGTATCCCCTCTACCCCCCCCTCCTCGCGTACCTGTACTCACAGGCCAAGCTTCCCATCCCATACCTCAGGCGCAGGGGCTTGAGTCAGCGCGCTCCTAGGAGGGAGGGAGGGAGGGGGGGAGGAGAGTGGAGGGGGGGAGCCAGGGGCTTGCAGTGTGTGCGGGCGGCCAGGTGGAACCCCTGGGACTGCTCCAGGAGCTCCAGGTTCCGCGGAGCTCTCGGTGAGCCGAGTCAGATATTCAGCCACCATAAGATCGTGTGCGTATGTTTTTCCCATTTACAAACGCAGTTTTATGAAAGGGGACCTGGTCATTAACTTGTCACTGGACTGCAGTCATTATTTTCAATGTTCGTCTCACACATGGTTTTAAAACGAAGCTCACGGGGAATGTTAAGGCTGTGTTGCACCTCTGGCAGCGCAAGCGTTAACGAATCCCCACAATATCGCCGGTTAATAAGAACATTGACTTTTCTCTGACAGATTTCTACGGCGGTTTCACTTTTTCTGCCTGGAAACCCAAAGCTGGGTTAAAAAAAACAAAAAAAAGAAGAAGTTTCCCAAGAGTTTTGTGTCTGAGGCCCCTGTATAAACAGGAAGAACAATATTACATGACCTAATGATGAGAAGAGAAGCAGAACGTCTCACGTGCAGATCCAGACTCGGAGAACACTGCGCTTATTGTGCGGGCGCGTTCCCTGTTATACATCGCATTTAAAGGCTGAAAAGGGCAGTGCCACGTACGGGGTCAAAGGAAAAGAAATGATCAGTGTATCGGCATAGCTGGCTGCAGTTGATAGATTTGAAGGCAGGCTACACCCCTCCTCTCCCCCCCCTCCCGCCCCAAAATGGATGTTCCTTCTTAAAAAAACAAACAAAAAAAACTACCCAGGCCCCTAGCAACAGCTATGCTCTCGCCCTGCTCAGGGAAATCCTGCAGTGGCCAAAGCCGGCCAGGTCACTATGTCCAAAAGGGTAATACTGGTATACACACACATGTGCAGAATTACCTCTCATTTGTTAGTGGACAGTGTGTCCAAATACAGGACAGTTCGGTTCAAAACTGGACACCTGGCAACCCTACGTTTGGGCGCCAGAGGACGTAATCACACGGTGGTGACTGGCGCTACGCTCGCCCCATGACATAGTGATGTCATACAGGGTAATGGGACTGGGGGGAGTATACGGGGTACTGGGCCTGGGGGGAGGAGTACAGGGGTAATGGGCCTGGGGGAATAAAGGGATGATGGGCCTTGGGGACATGTGTGTAGCGGGGTCCCCCTTCCTTGCCTGGGTGAGGTGGAGCTGCTCCGCATTGCCACGCTGATGTGCCGGGGATCAGAGGCTCCGGGGGAAAGTTGTGGTGGCCATCTTGGGATTGGCGCCGCATGTAAGTCAATGGGACTCTGCGTTGCGGCGGTATGTTGGGATTGGCAACGCCGGAAGGGGCTTAGGAGCAGGATTTCCTCCGCGGACTGGGAAAGACATGGTCAGTCGTCACTGAGCCAGCAAAGAGGACAGATGTGTCCAGGGAGCTAGTAAGTCCCTGGACTCGGCCAGACTTTGCCCTTAGGCCCCAGTTAGGCCCCGATCCCTACTGAGACCAGTTTTGTAGGGAAGGCCATAGATAGGGACCCTTCGAGACCGATGACCCACATCACTGCACAGTCAGCCGGACGTCCGCGCAGTGACCTGCGGCCTCCGGACCAGACCGCACGTGGAAACCAGCAGTAAGGCGGGAGGGGAGTTTTGCAGACCCCGCATCGTGGGACCACTGATGCGACTCTGCTACTGGAGGATCCCCCTAATTCCCTGATGTTAGCCAGGAAGGTACCCACTGTGCACCACTACACTTCAGGGAGGGTAGCGCTAACTTCACACACTTTGGGGTGGGGATTGTTCTGTGGACACCGGGGTTCTAGGTGCCCTGGCCACCCCCAGAACTTCGGTGGAAGCACTATTATTAGTTACTATTATTGTATGGTTATTGCTGTTGTGCTTATGAGCAGGGACCTCCTGGTAAAGAATATTACTATTGCTGTGCGTGTGTGTGTGTGGTATTTGCTTAGTATTGGTTCCTATAAGGAGTCATCCCGCTCACTCTGGGATCCTCAGAGGTGGAGGCGCTGCACCGCAAGATATAATACCCCAGGCTCCCCAGAAGCGGAGGCTTTGGCCTGCTTGTGTGCGCCTCACAGGTAACAGAAGCGCACGTAATCGCCCGCGGTTTCCCTTAGGCATAGGGAAAGGGGGTTACATATGGGAGACAGAATACGCATATCCTCAAACCTGCTTCATTTATGCCATTGTCATATGTCTTACAGAGGTTCAGCTGCAGGGAGGGATTCTGGGTAGCGACTTGCAAAGGAGCACTCTGGCATATCACTTTTAACACCTTTCCTATTTTTGCATAGATTCCCCAGGGCTTATGCAACTCCTACAGCGACGCTCGGGCATAGGAAGCACAGGATCGGGGAGCACGTTTAGACACACCAGGCTGCGCCCGATCTCGATCGTTCTTGCATGGACCATGGAGCATGCCAATTCTAACATGTACAGAGCAGCTCACATTGTAACACTTTCCAACTACTAAAGTTAATGTTTAAGCAATAATGATTAATACCAGAAAACAGTTGGTACGGGAGCTGCTAAACTCAAAGGATGAAAGTGAAAATAAAATCTGGCATTAGCCCTTTCAGTCTTGCTCAAGGAATGAGGAGTATTATGCATTGGGATCATTTATACTGCAGGCTGCTGTGAAAGTAAGAAACCAGATAAGGCAAAATTACTGATAGAGACTAAACTAAGGCCCGGCTGTGACTGTAAATTATCTAGGATTGTTCCTGGTGAGCAGATTTTGCTATTAAAGTGGCAATACCCTCTCGGTTTATTTTTTTTATTTTTTACTAGGTAGGAAGCAGGGGGTCTACGGAGATGAGCCTCATTGATTTCTGCTCCGGGGACCCCCTGCTCCCCAAGATACATACATCGGAAGGGGCTGTAGTAAGCACCCCAGTCTTATGTGAAGGTCTTGCTTCCCGCAAGCCAATTGGAAGCCATTATGTCATCCCTTGCGGCTTGCTATTGGCCCATGTGATGCACGACCTTTAAACAACACTGAGATATATTTATTTGGTGCCCTAATAATTGGCGACCCAATCCCCTGTTACCTGTGTTAAAAGGGGAGCAACATGACTTGAGGCAATGACGATAAGGGATACAGGTTCAATATGCTTCTGTCCCCATAATTTTTAGGCAGTGGTGAAGGGGCCTTGACCTTTGGAGTGTCGGACCTCTGACACTTCCGGGTCATGTGATCGATCCAAGAGCAATCACATGACGTGCCCAGGCCTTGGACTCCGGAAAAAGACATTTAGAGGGCTCCACTTTAGTTTTGACCGGGTTGGGCGGCGGGTCAGGGTGGTCAGCCCGGTCATGCCATATCAAATGAACACATGCCCATGACATACCAGGTAGAAGGGGTCTCTGGCGTGCCGTGCCAGGTACGTCATTAGGGCACTGCAAAAGTTTTTAAAAAGTAGCGTTACCGTGCCCGTTTCTTTTAAGAAGCTTTAAACCTGTTAAACACATCTTACAATATGTAAGGACGTTCCTCCTCCTACCGTGCACCCCAAAACTGGAACAACCTACCAGAGACTCTCACATCCACCACCAGTTTAAGTTCTTTCAAATCTAAGGCTGTCTCACACTTTAATCTGGTCTGTAACTGTTTCATACGCCCATAATATATATTTTCTTTAACTATGCACGCAATGTCTTGTATATAATGTATACCTTGTTCATTTATGTTACTGTATTTGTAGCCATGTATTATTTGTTTTACTCTGTGCCCAGGACATACTTGAAAACGAGAGGTAACTCTCAATGTATTACTTCCTGGTAAAATATTTTATAAATAAATAAAATAATAAATACAATATGGATACCATTACGTCAGAAAAGGTACAGAGTTTTATTAAAATAAAATAATCCGTCTTCTTTACAACTGCAGTTTTGCATCTAAAAATACAGTACTCTTACTCATTTGCCAAATTCCAGAGAGTGTGGCAACCATGGATCACACACAGATATCCCGGACCTCAACCAGCACACTATCTTCTCATGAGGATACCAGGGAGGTCAACCCCCCGGGAGCCAAATCAAATACCTATTCCTATCCCTTATATTAGAAGTGATTCATCCTGGATGAGCCGGCCCCAGCAATAAAGGTTATACAGTATGCTTAAGATGTACCTGTTAGAATTGATGTGTTGACACCACTGTACTATATGTATGTATGTATGTCTTTATTTATACAGCGCCATTAATGTACACAGCGCTTCACAGCAGTAATACACGTGACAATCATATGAATAACAAATAATACAAATAACAGAACATGGGAATAAGTGCTTCAGACAAAAAAAAATATATGAATATATCCTCCCCCCCACTATTTTGATTTCCACCCCATTATTATTTCTGTAAATTCCCCTATATTACTGCTCCGTTCTGCATGTTTATTTTGGTCAATGCTGTAAAACGTATCAATTAAAAAAAAAACTTTGAGTATAAAAAACAGTACTCAGGGCCCCTAACACCATCACACCGTGACCACTTATTTTCAGGGAACATGTATTGATACATTGATGCACGGCTCACATCATCTTATTGAATGTCAGCATGTGACGTGGGGCTTCCTGTCGTCACTGCCCGGACTCATTATTTCCTGTGTTGCGGTTAGGTTCTGAAGACCTGTGTGCACCATGCTCAGTATCCGAGAAGAGGAGCCCCAGTAAACAGTGACATATGTCACTTTTTTGCAGTGGTTTGTCTGAGCAGGTGGTTGAAACAGTTTCAGCATTATTGTTTGTGGTTATGAATGCAATGAACGAGAATGTGTTATTGTGCTGCCAGCAGGACACTTTAGCAAACACTGTGTACCCTACAGTATTGTGCTATATTTAGTGCAGAGTAAATGAGTACTTCAGTATTAGGTGATACTTTTCTTTTTTTTGGATTAACAATTGATATTATAAGTGTAACAGATATATCCCCCCCCCCCCCCCCTCTGTGAGGTGATGTGACTACAGTGTGTGTGGTGCAATACCTGCAGCTCACAGGAGGTCGGAGCCTCCGCTGCGGGGAGCCTGGGGCTAATCCTGAAACGATGTTCGGCAGCGCCTCCACCTGTTGGTACATCTCCCCCCGCTGCCGGAACATGTCCCCCCCGCCCCGCTGGTACATCTCCCCCCGCTAGCTGGCACATCTCACCCCCCCGCTGGAACATCTCCCCGCACATCTCACATCACACACACCAGTGATTCCCAAACTTTTTTCTTTGGAGGAACCATTAAGTATTTCATAAAATGTTGGGGAACCCCTATCTGGAGGACACATGTTCGACAAGGGTAAATCACAAAATAGCCGTGTAAAGCAGTAGGGGTTATAAATAATAACTAACTCATACTTTTAAATAAAGAATGTGTATATATATATTTTGTAATGATTTTGGATTAAACATCACCCCCCCTGTATCTCACATCACCCCCCACGGATCGATGTCCCTCTCTCTCCCATCTCTCATCTCCCTTTCTCCCTTCTTCTCTCTCCTCTCCCTCTCTCCCTCCTTCTCTCTCCTCTCTACTCTCCCCCTCTCCCTCCTTCTCTCTCCTCTCCCTCTCTCCCTCCTTCTCTCTCCTCTCTACTCTCCCCTCTCCCTCCTTCTCTCTCCTCTCCCTTTCTCCCTCCTCTCCCCCTCTCTCCCTCCTTCTCTGTCCTCTCCCCGTCTCTCCTCTCCTTCCTTCTCTCTCCTCTCCTTCCCCCTTCTCTCTCCTCTCCCTCTCCTCCCTTTTTTCTCCTCTCCCTACCTCTCCCTCACACTCACCCACACACGCGTCACACACACACACACACGTCACACACACGTCACACACACGTTACACATGTCACACACACACATCACACACACGTCACACACACGTCACACACACACGTCACACACACACGTCACACACACGTCACACATGTCACACACACGTCACACACGTCACACAGACATGTTACACACACACATCACACACATGTCACACACACACGTCACACACACTGTCTCACACAAACACACACACACACACACACACATACACACACTCATTGTCACATACACACACACACACACTGTCACACAAACACTGTCACACAAACACTGTCACACACACACTGTCACACACTGTCACACACACTGTCACAAACACACACACACTGTCACACACACACACACACACTCACTGTCAGGCAAACGTATACAGAAGACGCAGAAGCAGAAGTCCCCCCCCCCCTCGTATCTCACATGCAAATATTACAGAAGAAGCAGCAGCATGTACTCCACTCTGCCGGCACCACGGATCCCCCTCTACCCCCCCCCCTCCTCCTCGTATCTCACAGGCCAAGCTCTCCCATCCCATACCTCAGGCAGCAGGAGGCTTGAGTCAGCGCGCTCCTAGGAGAGGAGGGAGGGAAGGGGGAGGAGGAGAGTGGAGGGGGGAGAGCCAGGGGCTGCAGTGTGTGCGGGCGGCCAGGTGGAACCCCTGGGACTGCTCCACGGAGCTCCAGGGTTCCGCGGAGCTCTGGTTGAGAATCGCTGACACAGCCCCGATCTAGGCAAGGACACGCCCCCTCCCTTAGTAGCCACACCCCCTGCTCCAGCTCTAACAGAATTGCTGGACAGCCGAGTGAAACTTAGAATGTCCATAATTTGGGAGGTGAGTGACATTGGAAGCTCAAAATAGTTGTGTTGACCTACAAATCCGCAGCAGAATGTATAGTGAACGTTTTGTGTGCTACGTGGTGCCGTTTGTGAGATATCGATGCTTCTGACATACAAACAAACAAACAGACAGAATCCAACTTAGAATTATAGTATAGATATATAGATGTGCTCACACAATAACTACACACTGGGTAACATAAAATAACAGTTTACTATGCACTATATTATGGCTACTGGTTACAGCTACCTGCCAGCCTCAAACGGCCGAAACTACCCACCAACGTACCAGACTCTTGACCACAGTCCCCACAGTACGTTATAAGGCCTGTGGGCACTCTACCATCCTAGTGTCAACAAGGATATAGCCCCACCCTTTATATGTGAGCAGTGCTGCCACTATACTGTGTGTGTTGGTGCACTTTTGAGGAAGGTACCTGCCCGGTGTGTCCACACCCGGGCGTGCTGTGTCCTGCGACGGGTTCATGGACCCAACTGGGCTTGATAACTCCGGTGCGTCTGTCCTTACGGGGAAAAGTCTCCACGTGAGGTGTCCACCTCACGATAGCCTATTCAGGGGGTGATGTGGTCCCAGACCACCAAGGCCAGGATGCCGCGGCATCCTGGCTGTGTCCCTCACTTTTGCTAGTCCTACAGGGCCGTGTCCCTATCCTATGGGCCGGTCCCTGCAGCAACCACAAGCTGAGGGGAGTCGGGGCATAGCTGGAGCCTAATGGGGGGTCTCTAGCCTTGTGCAGGGGCCACTGGCTCCCTGCACATACACACCCTACCCTTAGCCTGTCCTAGCACTGTCTGACGCGCTGTCCCAGAGCGCCAAATGTATATATTCCCTTCAGCAGGGAATCCTAGAGCCCTATCGGCTGTGTCCCGACATCTGACTAGCTGCCCCTGAACATTGTGGGGCTTGTAGTCCCCGCAGAGAACCTTAGAGTAATGCCGTTGCTTGCACCTGCTACTGCGCATGCGCAAGGTGTACTACCATGGCCGCCGGCTATTGGGACTCACCGCACATGCGCAATCTCTCTACTTGTGGCGCGCCTGCAGAGGGAGCCGCTGGGAGCTTCCGGCAATACGCTCGCCTGCGCAACCACCACACACCTCCCGCCGCACCCCCGGCACCCGAAGGACACTTAGCACACCTCCGGCAGCACCCGCAGCCACTGCGGAGGTAAGGGGACACTCACTGGGAGCCCAAGGGGACAAGGGCTACATAAGACAAGCTTTCGAGAGTTCTCCTCTCCAGAAAAGTCTGTCACCGGAGAACAGAACTCTTTCATGGGCTCAAGGCACCAGACAGGACAGAGCAGTTCAATAAAGCAAGTTCATTCTGAGCCAACAGACACAACACAACATCACTGTAGGAGGACATGTGCAGAGGTACACAATGGAGACTGTTGTAAGGTGAAATTATAACAAGGCTTTATTGTGCCTGTCGCTTTAAACAGCAAAAAAAATCAACATAAGCGAAATAGTGACCCAACCAAAAACCCCTATCTCTGCTTTGGAGACTATCTATACATGTAGCTCAGCCCTCTCTGACTGGGTTGCTTAGCTAAGCTATTTATCAGCCCCAAATCATGGAGACATTTATCAATATACAGACATAGATAATAGTCTTATACGAAAAAGTCTTATCTGTTAGCTGGGCTGCTGTAGGGGAAGCTTCTCTGCTCTCCTGGAACCGCACCCTTGTGTGCACAGAAAATGTCAGGCTCCAAGTTTAGAATCTTGTCCCCTTTGTCTTGTGGTCAGCTTGTCGCTCAAGACATCTGCCCTTCCTTGGTTCAGCCCCATTGTGGACTAAGGAATCTCTGCTCTGTCTCCAAAGTTCAGCTCAGGTGTGAGCTAAGGAGTCTCACTTCCTGTCTCAAAAGACAGGCTTTTCTAAGCAATCTAATCAGGCAGGTGGTGTTAGTTAATTGCCTACCAGCAGTTAACCACCACACTGCTGGATTAGAGGCACATTTGTGTACAGGGATAAGTCCCCTGTTACAACCACCAACAGAGCTTCCACTCAATAAAACGGGATATGGGGGTGTGGGGAGGGAGATCCTAGCTGACTAGGTGCCACCACATTAAAGGCTTACCCTGGTATGCTTTCAGTCCAGTTGGGGTTGGGGCTGTCCAAACCTCTCGGGTGCAATTGATGGTTGAGCATTTTCAAATTCCCGGCTCAAAAGTCCTGCTCTCTGCTTCTCCGTCAACTCACAGTCCCGCAGCACAACAGCACTTCCAATTCTCCGGCTTGGATCATCTCCCAGCCTCGTTTTCAGGTGTCTCCGGCACAGCCTCGGAGCACACAGCTTAGTCCACCCTGACGACAGGATCAGACAGGTCCCTTCTTCAAGTGTACTATAAAGTTTGGAGACGTGGACTTCAGAACTGGACAACGCACTCCAGTCAAAGTCACACTAATGACATACAATGGCATTAAAACCATTGATTGAGTTTTGAACTATATTTTCAGTAACAATTTATTAAATACGGATCACACTATGAAGCTGGCGCTCCTTTCTTTTTGTGTTTTTAGATTATCCTTGGATTTGGTCGGTGTCCCTTGAAGCTGCAGCTGCTCCCTGAGATCCTTTCCTAAGAAACTTCTCCATTTTCAGAAACACTCTGTTGAAAAACAACTTTTGAGACTTTGTTCTCTCTGTGGATTATATTTTTATATTTTTGTTATTTATTTTTCACTCTTTACTGACCATCAGTTCTTATTCATTTACTATATATTTGTTCCATTACCATAGGTTCCTTTCACCTTTCACTATCTGTCTTCATTCATTCTTTCATAATTGGAGTTAGCGCAATCTTTGTTCTTTTTTGTGTGACAAATGGTGACCTTACAGAACGGTGGCCTTGCAAGACATCATGAAGTCATTTTTCAGAGAATTATTTTCCTTTCACAAACCTCCTAACATTGAGAAATCAGATTTTGAGGGAGGATGGCCCAGTCAGTAAGGAAAACATAGGGTAATAATTATAGGACAGTATCATCAATGGAAAGCCAATATTGCTAATTGGAAAGTAGTTCCACTTATTAGAAGGTCTCACTCATTGGAAGAAAGTATCTCATTGGAAGGTAGTTCCACTTATTAGAAGGTCTCACTCGTTGGAAGAAAGTTTAACTCATTGGAAGGTAGTTCCACTTATTAGAAGGTCTCAGTCGTTGGAAGAAAGTTTAACTCATTGGAAGGTAGTTCCACTTATTAGAAGGTCTCACTCGTTGGAAGAAAGTTTAACTCATTGGAACGTAGTTCCACTTATTAGAAGGTCTCACTCGGAAGAACGTTTAACTCATTGAAGGTAGTTCCACTTATTAGAAGGTCTCACTCGTTGGAAGAAAGTTTAACTCATTGGAAGGTAGTTCTACTTATTAGAAGGTCACACTCATTGGAAGAAAGTTGAACTCCTTGGAAGGTAGTTTCACTTATTAGAAGGTCTCACTCATTGGAAGAAAGTTTAACTCCTTGGAAGGTAGTTTAACTCCTTGGAAGGTACTGCCACTGTTTAGAATATCGTCTCATTTATGGAGTGCAAATGTATCACCTTAAGAAAGATACCCACACCTATAAATGAATGAATAAAACTTCAGTTGAACCCTTAGTTATTGGTCATCGATGAAGGTCTTATCGGTTCTATCCTAATAAAGTTGTTGGTCACTGATAAAAGTAACATTGTACCCCCTTAAAATAGGTCTTAGTTGAGTCATCTCAATAATGTATTTGATCATTGATAAAGATCCAGTCCCAGGGGCTGAACTGAGCTTCTCCAAGAATAGACAACTTGTTTATTCAGCCATGCAGAGGTGAGACAATGTAGCAGAGAGGAGGATGCAGAAGTAAACATTGTGCAGACAGTATTGAATGACCTAATTATATATACAAACATCTGGACAATCACACAACAATTTTTTTTCTATCAAAGAAATCTAAAATGATGACCTAGTTAGTGTGGTTTGTGCAGGACCTCTAAAAAGACAAAACAAACACTGTCCATGTGGTAATATCTTCTACAATTATTCTGGACCAAGCTAGCTTCAACTCAGCCCTCTTTCCAAAGCACAACAAGTCCTGTATATTTTCTAAACTTTATTCAGGAAAGCAGCAATAAAACAGGCACTTGTGGATAAGATGTTTGTGTTGGAAAGGTGTATCTCTGTGGATTCTTTGTAGTTAAGGGCAGGTGAAAAGAATTGGCCTTGCCATAAGGGTGTAACATGAGTGTACTCACTCTGCCAATGTCAGGAAGTAAAGACAGTGGTTACTGCTTGTGACACAGGGATAGGGGTCAGGCCAAACTAACTGTCAGCAGGGACAGGGGGGAATGGGAAAGTCCATTAACTTGGAGAAATACAAAAAACACAGCGCACAATGCTCATAGTGCATTAAAAATTATATTAGTACCAATAAAGTAAGGTGAGTATTATGTGTACATTAGGACAGATAAAACAAGCATTTCAGGGTTAATGTTACCCAAGCACCAACAGACGCCAGTGATGATGTCGTGGCTCTCTCCTATTCACTCCCTCAGCCTCAGAATAGGGCCTGGGTGGTCTCCGATCGGAAAGCAGTCAGTTCAGCCCTCCGCCTCAAGATAGGGCTTAGGTGATCTCCGCTCAGGTGACAGACAGTCCAGCCAGACGCCGTGCAGATCAGTGATGTCCGTTACTGTGGAAGTCTCTGTAGCAGCGGAACACACGTTGTTTGGTATCCGATCCTGCGCTTCCGGGTCCGTGACGTCACACAGCAGCGACCGCGCGTCGCAAGTCTACAGAACACCGGGCCGGTTCTCAGAGAGTGCTAAAAAGTTCAGTGTTCGCCAACAGTCTTTCAATCCAACGCGTTTCGAGACCACAGGGGTCTCTTCATCAGGGAATTTTGACTCATAATCTTAGTAGCATTTAAATACCCCTCGCTTGTCATCGATTGGCCCCTCAATTAGGAGTGGTGGCCAATCCTAAGACAGCGGGGAGGAGTCAAATTACTCCAAGGATACACGGGTGTAAACACATTGCCCTTGGTAACCTAATACAATAAAATAAACTTTATTAAACATAAAATGACACACAAAATCACAGAAAATGTGTGATGGCTCAAAAATAAAGAGAAAAAGCATTAGTACACAATTGATAAGAACAGCTGCATCTATGCATAAATCCATGTTATTCACATATTAAATTGTTATATTGAAAAAGAAGCATGAAATTAAAAATGCAATCAAATATGATTTATTAAATAAATAAAATATAGAAGTTTATAGATAAAAATAGATAAAAACCAGCTCGGAATATTAAGGTGTATAAGCTAAAAAGACTTAAAAAAAGCTTAAAAATGAGGGACTATCCTATACCTCCAATTAACAGGGGTCAGTATAGGGACCAAATATCTATATCCTCATTGAGGCCTCCTGGATGTAATGTGCCCAATTTATGTATCCAGAAGGTCTCTTGGAATGATAAATCATTCACCCTATCACCACCCCTTCTATTATGAGGGACATATTTGATGCCTTTAAAACGCAAAGACGAGGGATCTTTATTGTGGTGCAGAGTATAGTGCTTTGAGAGGCTATGTTTAAAAATACCATTTTTTATGTTTCGTATATGTTCTTGAATACGTATTTTTAATTGGTGTTTAGTGCGCCCTACATAGAACAAACAACAGGGGCACTCAATTAAATAAACTATATGGTCGGAATTGCAATTGATAAAATCTGAAATTTCATAGATTTCCCCAGTTTTCTTACATATGAAATTCTTACTGTCAGGGTGCAGATGTTTCCACACTGAGCATTTCCCACATTTGTAGTTTCCACAGGGTTTAGTGCTCAACCATCTTTTATCTCCCACAGGGGCACCTTTGATATTGATGTCACTCGGGGACAAAGTGTTCTTCAGGTTTTTGGCTTTTCTGTATATAAACCTTGGGAACTTTGAAATGTGGATCCCCAAGATTGGGTCATTTGACAGGATTGACCAGTGTTTTTTTACAATCTTTTCAATATGCAAAGTCATTGAATTAAAATTTGTAATAAAAGCAACATTACATTTTTCCTCACGTTTTTCCTGGTTATTTCGTTCTTTGATTTTTGGAACTAGCATTTGCTTTCTATCTAGTTGTCTTACGCTATCCAGGTCATCAGTGAGTTTTTTTAAAGGATAACCTCTTTCCAAAAATCTTGAGGTTAAGTCACTCGCCTGTTTCTCAAAATCTATGTCAAAGCTACAGTTTTTCCTCAATCTATAAAACTGACCTCCAGGTATATTTTGGATCCAAGATTTTTTATGATTGCTTGAGGCCATCAAGAGGTTGTTTGAATCAACATCTTTAAAATAGGTTTTACTAACCAGCTTCCCTTCATCGGATACTGTCAAATTTAAATCCAAAAAATTAATATCCCTGACACTATCCATATGGGTGAAGGTGAGGTTCCTATCATTATTGTTAATGTAATTCAAAAAAAAGACTTACATCCCACAGACATATAATGTCATCTATGAACCGACGCCAAATAATAATATTGTCTTTAAAGGGGTTATTATTCAAAATAAACTTGTGTTTCCATTCTCCCATGTACAGGTTTGCGAAGCTGGGGGCAAATCTAGTGCCCATTGCAGTTCCGCAAACCTGCAGGAAGAATTCATCCAGAAACATAAAATAATTATGTTTCAAAATGAAGTGGATTGAATCCCGGATAAAACTTCTGTTTAAGTGGTGTAGTTCAATATCACCTGACAGAAAAAATCCACAGATGCTAGGCCCTTTTTATGTGGTATGTTCGTGTAGAGGGCCTGCACGTCACATGTCAGCCAAATGACCCAATCTTGGGGATCCACATTTCAAAGTTCCCAAGGTTTATATACAGAAAAGCCAAAAACCTGAAGAACACTTGGTCCCCGAGTGACATCAATATCAAAGGTGGCCCTGTGGGAGATAAAAGATGGTTGAGCACTAAACCCTGTGGAAACTACAAATGTGGGAAATGCTCAGTGTGCAAACATCTGCACCCTGACAGTAAGAATTTCATATGTAAGAAAACTGGGGAAATCTATGAAATTTCAGATTTTATCAATTGCAATTCCGACCATATAGTTTATTTAATTGAGTGCCCCTGTGGTTTGTTCTATGTAGGGCGCACTAAACGCCAATTAAAAATACGTATTCAAGAACATATACGAAACATAAAAAATGGTCTTTTTAAACATAGCCTCTCAAAGCACTATACTCTGCACCACAATAAAGATCCCTCGTCTTTGCGTTTTAAAGGCAACAAATATGTCCCTCATAATAGAAGGGGTGGTGATAGGGTGAAGGATTTATCATTCCAAGAGACCTTCTGGATACATAAATTGGGCACATTACATCCAGGAGGCCTCAATGAGGATATAGATATTTGGTCCCTATACTGACCCCTGTTAATTGGAGGTATAGGATAGTCCCTCATTTTTAAGCTTTTTTAAGTCTTTTTAGCTTATACACCTTAATATTCCGAGCTGGTTTTTATCTATTTTTATCTATAAACTTCTATATTTTATTTATTTAATAAATCATATTTGATTGAATTTTTAATTTCATGCTTCTTTTTCAATATAACAATTTAATATGTGAATAACATGGATTTATGCATAAATGCAGCTGTTCTTATCAATTGTGTACTAATGCTTTTTCTCTTTATTTTAGAGCCATCACACATTTTCTGTGTTTTTGTGTGTCATTTTATGTTTAATAAAGTTTATTTTATTGTATTAGGTTACCAAGGGCAATGTGTTTACACCCATGTATCCTTGGAGTAATTTGACTCCTCCCCGCTGTTTTAGGATTGGCCACCACTCCTAATTGAGGGGCCAATCGATGACAAGCGAGGGGTATTTAAATGCTACTAAGATTATGAGTCAAAATTCCCTGATGACAAGACCCCTGTGGTCTCAAAACGCGTTGGATTGAAAGTCTGTTGGCGAACCCTGAACTTTTTAGCACTCTCTGAGAACCGGCCTGGTGTTCTGTAGACTTGCGACGCGCGGTCGCTGCTGTGTGACGTCACGGACCCGGAAGCGCAGGATCGGATACCAAACAACGTGTGTTCCGCTGCTACAGAGACTTCCACAGTAACGGACATCACCGATCTGTACAGCGTCTGGCTGGACTGCTGTCACCTGAGCGGAGATCACCTAAGCCCTATCTTGAGGCGGAGGGCTGAACTGACTGCTTTCCGATCGGAGACCACCCAGGCCCTATTCTGAGGCTGAGGGAGTGATTAGGAGAGAGCCACGACATCATCACTGGCGTCTGTTGGTGCTTGGGTAACATTAACCCTGAAATGCATACGCATAATACTCACCTTACTTTATTGGTACTAATATAATTTTTAATGCACTATGAGCGTTGTGCGCTGTGTTTTTTGTATTTCTGTCTGTTATTAGGGGGTACCTGAGCCATCCCTGGTGCCACAGCTGCAGACGCTCCATATATTCTACGTTTATCAAAGGTCACCTATTTATTACATCACATAATCACTTCACTTTTATATTGATTGTAGTTGCGCACTTATTTTTTCACTTTTTTTCACATTAACTTGGAGGACTGGAGATGTTGCCAGGGCAACCAGGAGTGTGACAGACTGGAAGGAAAAAAGGCAACATAATGTATCCATTCCAGTGAAACTGCAAGGAAAGTAACATCCAAATACAGCTAGCAGGCAGAACTGGCAAGGAAAGGGGGGGGGGGGGTGAAACAGAGAAGGCAGAAATGGGTATTTCTGTTCCATGACAACAATATACAATTCAATATGCCGCTTTGTCCTCCAATGCAACTACAACACACATCACTGCAAAATGCTCAAAGAACTAGATTGGTCATCACTTGAGTCTAGGCGCAAAGTTCATCTTTCCTGTCTTGCCATCAAATACTTATTGGGAAAGCTACCCAGCTATCTGAACAAGCTCCTCACCCCTACCACATGCAGTACCTATCACCTGAGATCAGACTCCAAAAGACTGTTCATGGTCCCAATGTTCAACAAAGTATCCGCCCGCTCCTCCTTCTCTTATCGTGCACCCCAAAACTGGAACAACCTACCGGAGACTCTCACAGCCGCCACCAGTATAAGTTCTTTCAAAACTAAAGCTGTCTCACATTTTAATCTGGTCTGTAACTGTTACATACATTACGCATGTAACATGTATTATCTCCTACTGTGCATGCAATGTCTTCTATGTAATGTATACCCTGTTCACCTAATGTAACTATATATTTGTAACCATGTATTTGTCATCATAACTCTGTGCCCAGGACATACCTGAAAACGAGAGGTAACTCCCAATGTATTATTACTTCCTGGTAACACTATTTGATAATAAAATAAAGGGTTTCAACAAGGTACAGGTGGGAAGAATATTTCAAAGACAGAGGAGTGCTTGGACAAGAGGTCATGCGCAGAAGCTGGTGGGCGGCAAGCGAAGGCAGATGTGAGCATGTCCTTCTAACACAGTAAGGGAATTCAAATATGCTGGGGAAAGACATAAGGCTATCAAATATCAAACAGGGCCTGAGGTTTCACGGCAGCTGGGAAATGGGCAGGTGGGCCAAGGGGTTTATATCTGCCGTAAACGTCTATCATTCACTGCCTCTTGGGACAACGTGTTCGCTTTCAGTGTACAGCACTACCAAGTGAGCAGAGGCTGTGCAAACAGGGGTGCCCAATGCCAGCCCGCATGCCCCCCCCAATACGTCAGGTTTTCAGGATATCCCAGCTTCAGCATAAGTGGGCCAATCAGTCCCTGTTTCAGCACAGGTGGTTCAATCAGTTCCTGCTTCGGCACAGGTGGCTCAATCAGAGGCTCCTAGTTCCCTATGCCATGTTGCTGCCAATAGGAAGGTTCCAGCCCCCTGTGCGTTGGGTAACACGTGCCTACGGGTTCATGTGTGGCATTTGCTGGCTCTCTACCTTACACTTCATTCTTTTATTGTTGGCTTTCACTTGCCCTGTGTAGCTGTCTCAGTTTTGTTAAATTGGAGCCTTTAGAGACTAGCTAAGGCAGATGTGTGGAGCAGTTTGAAGATTAAACCTTGTGGTTATTACTTCAAAGGACTTGATATTAACTGTTAATTTGCAGTGACATCAGCTCACAATGAAACACCGTGGCTGCAAAAGCAGCTTATTGGTGAGAACACGGCCTTTGAAGTGGGTGTACCCAGTTTGAATCCCTGTGTCAGCTCAACGTGTGACCTTGGGCAAGTCGCTTTACTTCCAAAATTAGATTTGAAGCACTTCAGGGCAGAGATTAATTACGTCTCAAAATGATGCCCTATCAGAGCTATAAAAGCAACACATTATTATTATAATATATATATATATACAATGCCATCGGTCTGCTGGGGTCATCTAATTCAGTGGTGCGCAAAGTGGGGGGTGCTGGATATTTCGTCATTTGACGCCACCAAACAAGTGGGGAGGGGGAAGGGGGGCGCGAGACTGAGGAGGAGCAGGCAGGGGGGCGCAGCTAAAAAAGTTTGCGCTCCCCTGATCTAATTTATAATATGTTTATGAAACAATAGGAAAGATGTCCCTGCAATCTTACAATGTGCTCGTCTCATGCCACTTCCTAAACTCAAGTGAAAAAGGCCTACTAAGGTCAAAACGGTCACAAGTATGGCGTAATAAAATGTGATATTTTTGCAAAATCCGTGGAGCGCTGGATCCTTCCATTTCATAGTCCAAGCGGATGTTTGTGACAGGTATCCTTGAACCAGCAGCGCTGGTAATACTTTTTGTTTATACATTTAATGGTGTGCAGCATATCACTGTTTATTTTGACTTCCTAAACTCAGGGCACTTATAGCTGTATAATGAGATATTAAGATTAAAGAGGTGAGAGATTGAGCTGATGTCCATTGGGCCACCATGTTTGTTCATGGGAACCGCAATGTGAAATTAATACATTCACTGTTCTTCCTGTTATACAGTATAATGTGAAAAGGAGGGGGAATCATCCCTGGTGAAGGAGATTGTTGGCACCGAAACGTTGGATGCAACCTTGACTTTTTATAGTCATTAAATTACCTTTTTTTTGCTACTGTATCTCTTGATTTTTTCCTATTTTGAGTGTGCTTGAATTCATTTTTTCATATGGAGTACCACAGAGACTTTATTTATACATCTACCTACATGGCTCGCCACTCACCTGCTCCTCACTACTTATCAGCTTTGATTTCTCGCTATGCCCCTGCTTGTCTCCTGCGCTCTACCTATAACTGTCTCCTTTCCACCACTTTTCACCTCCTACAGAAAGTCCTGGACCTGTAGGGAGAGGGGCGGAATGGCTAAGGCTGAGGAGCCCCTCTCCTAAAAAGCCGTGAGGTCAGGCCAAGGGTGTGGGAAATGGAAGGTTACTAAATGGGGGGGAGGGATCTTACCGAATTCCCAACCCCTCCCCCCCCACCCTGTTTTTAGACAGAAAGGAATGGAGCTTTTGTAAGAGGGTTGGGACATTGCTCCTCAGTATATATCACAGCTTGGGAATGGTATGGCAGGAGTTGTGTTTACACGAGGGGATTCAGCCAGTATTTTCTCCTGGTGGGAGGTCTCAGACCTCGTAAGTGATTATTTGGGGAAGGCGGTACCATGCCAGGCTTAGGCCGCCGGAATAGTGGTGACCTTCTCCTGTTGGGATAAATTGTTACATTTATCATGTTATTTGTGTTGCCCTTTTACCTCCACCCTAAGTGAGATTAGGTCTGCTACTCCATATTTGCTGTAGAGTGGTGCGTACCTGTGAGGTAACAGGAAGGCTGAGCACTTCCGCGGTGGTGTGGGGAATCATCAGGACAGGTTCACAGGGTACCTTTGTTCATTGGTTGCAGCGCCTCCAGTCAGCTTGGATCCTCTGGATAGTAGTAGGATGGCCCAGACTGACACCTTTCTTTAGCCCAAGACAGTGAATCACTCTGATAGATGTGTCCATGGTATTTATTGCATGTTCAGGATCTTACAGGAGGTACATCACTTTTCCTGGCTTCCCCTAGTGAAGGTATTACTGGTAGGGCTTGAGGCCCATACCAGGCCTTCTGCATGGTGCTCCTCCTGAGGCCTCCTAATGAGACCCAGGGAAGCTGGTACTGACTCCACAACAGAGGGAGGAAAGAGACACACCCACTTTTGGGAAAGTGCCAGTATTTATACCCTTGGGTTGTGCTCGTAAGGGGATAAAATGATGAACCTGATGAAGCAAAACGTTGCGAAACGCGTAGTTCATGTGGGGCCCTGGAAGTTTGCATCATCTGCATCATTTGCAGCATCTGACCGCTATCGGCCACCATAGACAGTTTGAGCGCCCTGCTGGAGTCCTGAGAACCGGACGCGGGGCAACGGAAGTTACTGCAGCGCGACGCAGGAGCTGGCTGTGTGTACCGGAGCGGTCCTATATGTGAGTGTACTGTTGCTCACTTTTTATTTAAATAAATTACACATTTTACAGTGATATGTGTGGTGTTACCTTTAAACACATATAAACTACTGTGCGAGTTAGGGAAGATTCGTGATAGGACACAGACGAGTGTTTGACATCAGACTGCTGAGCTCCATTACAGAAAGTCCTTGGACGGTAGCTGGCAGCTGTGAAAAGATACCAACACCCTTGTTCGGTACCACACTTGGCCGTGTGAGTACACAGTGATATATTATATATTTATTCCCTCTACCATCATTTTCATTTATTGCATTTTTATTGTGCATTTTTATTGTGTGTTATTATGTGATAGGGACATTTTCTGTCTCCCTGTAATTAGCACTGCGCCCCCCTATTCTCTTTTTTCCACATATTTACACCACGAGGATGGCGGGAAGATCCTTGGTCAGGGGTTGATCAGCAATCAATACCATCTTGTTTGGGCTAGTATGGTCCATCGTTATTTTATATTATGTAGCACCATCCTATTTGGAGGGAGCGCCCCAGGTTATCTCTCCTTTTTGTTGTGCTTGTAAGGCCAGGTCCCCGCTGCAGTCGGCGGGTCGCACGGGCGCGTGAGCGGCTGCCACCAGCTCCTTACTTTCTTCCTAGCAGTCCCCGGTGCCTACTTGCTCCCTGCGTACGGTATTGCGTCAGCCAGCAGGTGCTACAACAGGATTGTGCTCCTGTGCAGCAATGCGTCACATGGTGCACCAGGGAGCCAATCAGAGGATGTTTAAACTCTGTGGGCAGGAGCTGTGAATTGTGAAGCTAAATTCCCAGCTTTCCGTTTCAGCCGCCTGTATGGTGCAGCATAAATTAGTTAATTCTTTTGACTGTGGGCCTAACAGTTTAATAAATATAGAGACATTAACTACATGGAATATTTGAGGGGGTGCCAGCCCCCATAAACATCTAGAATAAAGATGTGGCAGCTATGTGTTATTTCAACTCCCACAAAACCAATACAGAGAAAAAGACCAGAATCACGAATATATATACATGTAGCCCTTTTTGTGAACCGGCCGACCCACCCAATCTCACATTGGCCCCTCGTGGTCTAACCGGTCCCTTTCCCTGCAACACACCTGCTCTAAGGGACTACTGGTACTGCATAACCTGTGTGGCTCCAGGAGATCTGAGCCTCCGCTAGCTGGGAGCCTGGGGAAACCCTTACCCTTACTTGGTGCAGCGCCTCCACTTACCCAGGATCCCCCGTTAGGAAAGATAGCCCTGAGTAAGAAATAACATAACACACATATACGATAACCAATAACTAACTCTTTACTTAACACACATATAACACATTACATAACATCACATACCAGATGCTCTACCCGCATCACCTCAACCCAATGTCTGGTGTTCCCCAACCAAGTGTCCTGTGATCACCCCACACCCAATGTCTCGTAACTCCTACGGAGGTCGTGGGTGACTGCGCAGTCACTATATTAAGCTAGGGCCCAGTTGGTGCACTTTATAATAATGAAGATACCTTCCGAGCACTCCGATGCTCGGGACCGCAACTTTCTTCTCAAAGGGTCAGACGTCCGTCTGATCCTTTCCAGGTACTCTGCCGGTGGACCCCAACGAGGGTCCCACCGCTTCACGGGAACTGCAACCGGATCACGGCAACACCAACCGCGTGGGAACAGCAACCGCCGCTATCCCTATCACTAACTACTACTAGAGTGACAGCAACCCTAACCTAGGGCCTGTCCCTGAGGAACCGCAACCTGGGATGGCTTGAGGGAAACTCCTAGGGCCTGTGGACATAACCTGCCCCCCCTTCCCCTAGCTACCCAGTCCTAACTGTAACTGCTACTAGCTATTCCCAACTCACCTCCAGCTGACACACCGCACACACTGTCAGCCTGCAGGGATCCACACTTCACACACACTGCACGCACTGTGCCCAGCACATACAGCGACACTACTCACAGGCAGCTGCAATCACACACAGCCCCTGGATCCCGCAGCAAACACACTGCTAGCACACTGTGCCTCTTTGACAGTGCCCACAGCTCTCTCCGCTGCGACACTGCCAAACCAGCACCTTCCACACTCAAGGGTCACCTCCCTAGCTAAGGCGTCCCTCCTCAGTCTAAGGCGTCCCTCTTCAGTTACCCCCTACCCTTACCCGGGAATTGGGGCCTGCCTGGGGATCTAGGGAGAACCCTTACCTGATGCAGGAGCCACGCGCTCCCTGCACCCTTCCTACTCCTTCCTCTGCTCTGCCTGACTGACGCATGCAAAGCCCGGGAAATGTATCTATATTCCCGGGCTGAGCTTCCTCCAGCCCTATTGGCCGCAAGGGAGCACCTGACCTTTGTCTCCCTAAGCCTCCTGGGAGTTGTAGTTCCCAGGGGCTGCCTAAAGCATTGGGGCCGCGTGCGCACTTTCCCTGCGCATGCGCGAACCCCTAATGGCCGCCACCAACTCCCTCTACTCTGTCCTGCCCTCGCGCGATCTCTCCCTAGCCTGGGGATCCTACCGCGCGCTTTCCGGTCCCTGCGCATGCGCGAACCTATGCGCAATGGCGGCGCCCTCTCCTTTGCAAGCCGGACCGGTGGCAACGCGATCGCGGCCCTAGCGACGGCCCGATCGCGTCCCCGGCAACCGCAGCTCCGATCTGCTCCCTGCTCTGGCCCCCACCCTCGCGAAGTGCCGGCGGGTCCGTCAAGGCCTCCGGCGGCACCCGCTACCGCACGGCACTCGCGGAGGGGGGCCAGAAAGCTCAAATTTACCTCGGGGCTACATACAGTATTAGGAAAATAAGGCCACCGCATTTTTAATTCATTTATAATATACAAAATACATATATTAATTATTGTACATGTCAGACTGTCTTGACTTGAACATTGCCAAGAGCCCAACGGTGAAATTGCGGCTTGTACCTCCTGACACTGCAAAATCTTGCATGATTTCATTATATTCAAGGGAGAACACTATCTAATCGCCTGTCCCTTGGGGCACATATAAACCTGTTGATTAACTTCTTCACTTCCATAGGGAGCAAGTCTGGTAGGTATCCCCAATAACTAAAATGCCATAAGCCATACAAGCCAGCTAAACCAATGGTAGCCTAGCAAGGTTCATGGCCACGCCCATCTGACACGTTTGGGTCACGCACCCCCCCCCCCCCCTTCCCGCACCTAAAAACGGCTCCCTGCAGACCGCAGATTGCAGTGGGGCCTTAGCCTAGCCCTGCCCTATAACAGAGCAGGTCTGAATACTGACAGGCCATCACATCCAGCATGTGACCCAACCAGTATCCAGCCCTCAGGCTGACACTTTCTGGCTGTTGCTAGGCCCGCCCTTGGATACATCAAATGTATCTAAGGCTGCAAAAACACACAAGGCCTTTCTGAAGGAATTAACCCATCCACTACCTGCACCTAACAGGACTTACACTGGTAGGGCACAGGAAAATAAGTAGCAGCCGGGAGGCTATGCTACAGTAGTTTGTTATGAGAAAATCTATGACCCGTTTTCCTCCAAGAAGTTGTCTGGTGTGGTTATTGGGAATGTGGGGAGGGTTCCAGCTCAGGGCATGGGTAAGTCATGCTCTCTCTCACCTTAAACCTTTTCCCCTCACTGAAGTACTCCCTGACATACATTAGCATCTTCTCTCCCCATATTTAAGACACACCTTAAAACTCGCCTCTTAAATGAATCGCTCCAATAGCCTAGACTCATGGCTACTGTCCCACAGCCACAGTTACTCCTACTAATGACTGCCACCTATTGCACTTATTCCCTCACCTGCTGTCTCTATAAGTCTACCACTTAGATTGTAAGTTCTCCTGCGGGCAGGGATTTCCTTTCCTATTGACTGACTTTATTTGTTGCACTTATTGTATTATAATTCTCTATACTGTCTTGTCTCTCTTGTAAAGTGCCAAGTACAGCTGTGGGTGCTATATAAAGATATACATACATACATACATACGTACGTACATAGGTACATACATACTGTACATGGTGATTTACCAAAGAGCAAATACCATTAGTCTTCGCTGTGGCCATGTAATGTTTGCTGCTGTTATACCCCGAAAGCCATTTGTGAGTCTGGAGGCTTTCATGGAACGTGCTGGGTTAAATTTTGCCCAGGCTGAAATGTATTCCTCTTATGACTATGTCACGGGCAAGATTCTCTTTTAAGATACCATTGGTAATTATAAACCTATCGAACTGTATAATGAGATATTAAGATTAAAGAGGTGAGAGATTGCTCTGATGTCCACAGGGCCACCCTCTCAGAGTACCACAAAGAATAAAGGAGCCCCAGAGGTTTCTGAGTGAAGAACGTACCCACCATTGGGTGATCGAATTTGGAGGTCTGCCATCGATGGTGCGACATACTTAACAAATATTCATGTTGTTAGTAAGGAAGGAGTTGGGTAAAGAACTTGCCAGCACTAATACGGGCTTGCTTGCTTTTGAATCAGACCAATTAACAACCCTTATGACTGACACTTCACAGGTCTGGACTAAGAGACCAGACACTCGGATACACAAACACTAAGAAGAACTAACCCATGGAGACTGTGATGGCAGATAAAATAAATACTTATATTCAAAAAAAAGTTTGGCCATCTTATTAGAAAGGAAAGGTTTACAGGGATATAACTAATAAGTAAACATGGGAAGAATGTTGATCCAGGGATTAATCTGATTACCAATTATTAGAGTCAGGAAGGAATTTATTTTTCCCCTTATGAGATATCATTGGATGATATGTCACTGGGGTTTTTTGTTTGCCTTCCTCTGGATCAATATACTGTAAGTACGGATATAGGATAAAGTATCTGTCGTCTAAATTTAGCATAGGTTGAACTCGATGGACATTTATCATGGTCTTTTATCAACCTCAACCTACTACGTAACTTTCTTTTTTTTTTTTAAATAAGACGCTAACATATTAATTAGACCATTAAGTGTATAGGTGGTTGCAGAATGCTGTTGACGTTAGCAATCCCCCAGGGTTCCTAGGCATTTCCAAGTAGAGACTGCACAGAAATTCTTCTTCCTTTAAAGCAGAAAAACATGTAGCACAGCACGATTTAAAAAAAAAATATTACTATTTTACTACAGGATTGAAGTAGGGGGTCTCAGGAGCTGAACTGTGTTTATTTCAGCTCAGGGGACACCCTGTTTCCAGAGATACTTACCTCAGTAGCGTTGCCGGTATCTCTGCAGTCAGAGAGCTTGTGGGGCTAACGAAATGATGGCTTTCAATGCCCTGCAAGCCAATAGGAAGCCATGACATCATCGGTTGTGGCTTTCTATTGGCCCACGTGACCGGGACATTTAAACTCCACAGGGATACCATCACCACTTACGGATGTAAGTATCTCAGGAAGAAGGATGTCCCCGGAGCTGAAATGAATGCATGGATGGGGAGGATCCCAGCACTCAAAGTAATGAAACTATGATTTTTGCCTCGAAACGTTGCCCCCCTTATTCTTATAATTTCATCATCCTACTGTTGACTTACACTTGATAGTTTTCCCTTTCCTTCCCTTATCTTTTTTGTTTGTTCACCATCCCCATCCCCCTGTGCATATTTTGTACAGTTTCATTCTATTTTTATATTGATTGGTCAGGCTCTCTGTAGCCTATTGTTGGGCACTGTGTGCAGCATCTTACTTAGTTCACAATATAATTTATCCTCATTTGGCATAAAACCTATTGTCATCGTTTCATTACTTTGAGTGCTGGGAACCCCTCCATCCATGTGTTACTTAGATAGTAGTGTTTGAGGTCACTCCAAGTTCCCATGCACCTTTTCTCTTGTGCACTTCACCACGGTTCAGTGGAGTGCTGCCTATCACCCATACTTTTTTTAATGAATGCAGTTCAGCTCAGCTCTGGAGACCCCCTGCTTCAATCCTGTAATAATAATTGTAAAAAATCATGCAGTGTTACATGTTTTGCTGCTTCAATCCATACGGTTCTAGTGGTTTCCTCCCCTTACAAGTTTACCCTGGTTTCTGGTGGGCAAATCTAGCACACTGTGAGGAATCGGGGAACGCGTCCCTTGCGGCGCGCTCCCTCCTCACTTACCTATAGTACTGCCGCGTCAGATGCCGAAGATCCACCCCCTGCTGATGCGCGCATCACCGCTCCTGTTACAGAGCGAGCGCGCACCCGCTCCTGCTATGCCCGGTCACCGAGCATAGCTCTGCCCCCTCGGATGCGCCGTACCTCTGCTGTACACGGTGCACGCACATGACGGCGCGCAACGAGCCCCAGCTGCGTGGCAAGTTTAGCTATGAGCCCTTGTCTCCTGCAGCCTACCTTTGGCATCTCCGGAGGCCCCGCCTCCGCTCCGCCCCCTCTCCTACTGGTTCCCATCTCCTATAAAGGACTGCCTCTTCCTGTCATTCCTTGCTGAACATAACCTTGTGTAGCCTTTGCGTGTGCCTGTCTTGTCCAGCCCAGTCTTGTCTTGTTCTCTGCAGTTAACCTCTCGTGTACCGACTGTGAGGACTCTGGGATCGCGGCACCCGCGCCCTGGTCCCTCCTCACCTTCATTAACCCCCACTGCTGTGGCGCGCGCCCCTCGCTGGCATCACTTACCTCCGGCGGCTCTGGGGGTTCGCCACCGTCCTCTGCGTTCTCGCGCTCCTGCGGGATCTTCCCTCTCTCATGCGGCTGCTACAGTTTACGAGCGCGCGCCCATCTCTGTTATAGAGCACGCGCAGGACTCTCTTAATTTATTCACTGCTCCTGCAGTGAGGCTCCGCACCCAACACACACAAGGATCAATCAGGCATAAAGACTGCTCACCTGTATCCTCCTTTGGACAGCCTATTCAGGACAGCTCCATGCACTCCTCTAGGCCTGCCTCCTCTTCCTATTGGTCAGCCACGCTTTATAGTGCCTGTCCTGCTATTCAGTCATTGCTCGACATAGTTTCCACTAGGATCACTATTCTGGCATTCTCTCTCTCATTCACTCAGGTTACGACTTGGCTTGGCGGACGTCCTTCTCTGGCTCTCGACCCCTGCTTGGACAACGACCTTCCGGAATTCTCCAATCCCTGACCTTGGCTAAAACGGCAACGATGACGGCACTTCTTCACCGGTACCGGCAAGTATTGCTAGCTAAGCGTCACATGGCCTGGCAACGCCAAAATCACCACACTCCGGACACGCTCCTTTTGCTGCAGGTGCGTGCCCATATACATTCCTCACCTCAGTAGAAGGGACGGGTCTGGTCTGCGGGCAGTACCGGCGTAACATTATGTCGAGCCCACAAGATGCAGACCAGACTTATGTGGACTCTATGATGACGGCCATGTATCAACAAATCCAGGCCTTAACGGATCAAGTGGTTCTCCTCTCCCAAAAGGTACAGGACCTATCTCTACAGGCACCACCTGCGTCTGCGCCGCCGGCGCAGTCTGATTCTACTTCCACTTTGTCCTCAGCTCCGAAGATTCCGGCTCCGAAGCCCTACGCAGGGGATCCCCACGCTTGTCGCGGCTTTCTCAACCAGTGTGAAATCCAGTTCGAGATGGCTCCGCAACTGTATTCTACTGGTCGGAAAAAGGTAGCTTATGTATACAGTCTGCTCACAGGTAACGCACTGGCATGGGCCTCCCCGATCTGGGAACTGCGACCTAATATTACCCGAGATTACGCAGCCTTCAGACGTGACTTTCGACAGGTCTTCGATACCCCCGCACGACAAAAAACTGCTTCTGATTCCCTGCTGCACCTTACACAGGGACGTCGGCCTGTGGCCCAATATGCCTTGGAATTCAGGACCATAGCAGCTGAGACTCGTTGGGGTCAGGAGGCCTTAGTCTCTGTTTTCTGGAATGGCCTATCGGATTCCCTGAAGGATGAACTCGCTTCTCAACCCAGGCCAGGACTGCTGGAGGACCTCATCACCCAGGCCAATCGTATGGATCAGCGCCTTCAGGTACGCCGCGCTCAGCGTCAGCAATCCCGGTCTATGCCTTTCCGTGCTTCCTTCTCCAGGTTTTCTACTACCCCGAGACCCGTCTTCTCTCCGCTGCCTGCGCTGGAAGCTCCAGAGCCGATGCAACTCGGAGTCCAGCAACCTCAGGCGCCCTTGCGACAGCTTCGCTCAGCCGGAGAGTCGTGCCTTCATTGCGGATCTTCTCAACAGCGTACCCGTGATAATCCACCATCTTCGGGAAACGACCAAACCCAGTGAGTACGAAGGGGCATTTCCTGGGTGCTAAATCTCCTTGCCCCCTACTCAGAAGGGAACTCCCCAAAAGATTGACCATTCCCGTTTCCCTTTCTGGTCCTACCTTCCGTACCTCCACAGCAGCGTTTATTGATTCCGGCGCAGGAGGGAACTTCATGGATCAGACATTTTCTGAACAAAATCAGATTCCACTTTCCAAGAAGAAAGTCCCCGTTGCCTTGGTCGGGATTGATAATCGTCCACTCACTCCGGCATATATCTCCTTGGAGACCGGACCTATCACCCTTTCTACTCATTCCCACGAAGAGACCCTAGGCTTTGACATGATTCATGCCCCGGGTACACCGATTACGCTTGGACTGCCCTGGTTACAGAAGCACAATCCGCTCATCGATTGGGTATCTCCTAATCCCATTGACTGGAGGTCAAGGTCAGAAGAATCTTCAGTGTCTACGGAGCGACCGTCCTTTCTTTTAGCGAACACATCCAATCCTCAGAGGGAGTTACCTTCTCCTTACGCTGAATTTTTGGACGTTTTTAGCAAGACGCAGTCTGAGCTCCTACCTCCTCATCGTTCCTACGATTGTCCGATTGACCTGGTACCCGGATACACCTTGCCAAAGGCCAAATCTTACCCTCTCTCGTTGCCCGAGACGGAAGCCATGGACGAATATATTCGTGAGAACCTTAAGCTGGGCTTTATACGTCCTTCCAACTCTCCCGCAGGGGCCGGATTCTTCTTCGTCAAGAAGAAGGATGGTACTCTCAGACCATGTATTGATTACCGGGGTCTGAACCATATTACGGTGAAAAATCGTTATCCACTCCCACTCATCTCCGAACTCTTCGACAGACTTCAGGGGGCCAACCTCTTTACCAAACTTGACCTCCGTGGGGCATACAACCTCATCCGCATCCGAGAGGGCAATGAATGGAAAACTGCCTTCAACACACATAGTGGACACTACGAATACCTAGTGATGCCCTTCAGTTTGTGCAATGCACCAGCAGTTTTTCAGGACTTTATTAATGACATCTTTCGGGATGTTCTCAATCGTTTTGTCATTGTCTACCTGGATGACATTCTTATTTTTTCCCAAAACTTACAGGATCATATCATTCACACGAAGTTTGTGCTTTCACGCCTCCGAGAGAACCGGTTATATGCTCAAATGGAGAAATGCCTTTTTCACCAGTCTACCACTTCCTTTCTTGGGTATATTATCTCCAACAGAGGCTTAGCCATGGACCCAGAGAAGCTGAAAGCCGTCATGGATTGGCCGCAACCCAATTCCCTCAAATCTATTCAAGGATTTTTAGGTTTTTCCAACTATTACCGGAAATTTATCCGTAATTTTTCTACTATCATCGCCCCTATCACTACACTGACCAAAAAAGGGGCAGATCCTTCATCTTGGTCACCGGAGGCAGTCTCGGCTTTCAAAACGCTAAAACAAGCCTTTGTCTCCGCTCCCATCCTTCGACATCCGAACACTAATTTCCCATTCACCCTAGAGGTTGATGCTTCGGATTGTGGGGCAGGTGCGGTTCTCTCTCAGAAATTTTCTCCCCAGGACAAACTTCACCCTTGCGGGTTTTTCTCCAAAAAGTTTTCTCCTGCAGAAAGAAATTATGACGTGGGCAATAGGGAACTTTTGGCCGTCAAGATGGCTCTTCAAGAATGGAGACATCTCTGGAGGAGTCAAGAGAGCCATTCACTATTCTCACGGACCATAAAAACTTATTGTACATTGAGAATGCCCGTCGTTTAGGTCCTCGCCAGGCCCGATGGTCGTTATTTTTCTCCAGATTTAATTTTGTTCTCTCATATATTCCCGGCACAAAGAACGTCAAAGCGGTTGCCCTCTCCAGGCAATACTCTTCTGAAGAGAGACCGGAAAAGACCACCGAGTCCATCCTTCCTAAACAAAGGATCATTGCGGCTGTGGCGTTCAAGAATCTTGAGAGGATCATTAAATCACAAAAACATCTTCCGACCGGTCTTGAGGTTCCGAAAGACTCTTTGTACGTAGAGCCCAGATTCGTTCCTAAGGTACTGGACTGGGGACATGCCGTCCGTTCGGCAGGGCATCCAGGATTCAAGAAGACGTTGGATCTCATCTGTCGCACTTTCTGGTGGCCCAATATGGTTAAAACCATTCTTGAATTTACACGGTCCTGTCCGGTATGTGCACGTAACAAAATTCCTCGTCAGAAACCTCAGGGTTTTCTCTTACCCTTACCCATTCCGGAGCGTCCCTGGTCCCACATATCGATGGATTTTATTGTGGAGTTGCCTAGGTCGAATGGCATGAACACCATTCTTGTGGTAGTGGACCGGTTTTCCAAGATGGTACATTTTATTCCTCTCAAAGGATTAGCATCCTCACCCGCCCTGGCTGATATTGTCTCCAAAGAGATTTTCCGTATCCATGGGATTCCCACATCCATCGTGTCTGATCGGGGCTCCCAGTTCGTCTCCAAATTCTGGAGGAATTTCACCAAGAGACTGGGTATCTCATCTTCCTTTTCTTCTGGATATCACCCCCAATCCAACGGACAGACCGAGAGGGTTAATCAATCCCTCGAGAAATACTTAAGGTGCTTTGTCTCTAATTCTCAGGATGACTGGGCAGAATTACTTATCTGGGCTGAGTACGCTTTTAATTCTTCCAGGAATGAGTCTACCCATGAGACCCCCTTCTTTATCAACTACGGATTCCATCCGGCTCGCCTACCTATTGCTAAAGACTCCTCTGGAGTACCAGCCGTGGATGAGCATATTGCTCTCCTACAAGACTCTTGGTCCAGAATCCAATCTGCACTACAAAAAGCATCCTTGACAGCTAAAACCCAGGCTGATCATCACCGTCGTCCGGCACCCAACTACAAACCCGGGGACAAGGTTTGGCTATCATCCAAGAACATCCATCTCAAAACTCCTTCCCTCAAATTGGCTCCTAGGTTTCTGGGTCCCTTTTCCATCATGGAGCAGGTAAATCCGGTTTCCTTCCGACTCCAACTTCCTCAAAGCATGAAGATTCCGAATGTCTTTCACACCTCGCTTCTCAAGCCATTCATCTCCAGTAGCCTCTTTCCGGACCACACTTCTAAACCAGATCCTGTGATGGTACAGGGTAACGAAGAGTACGAGATACAGGCTTTACTGGATTCCCGTCTTTCGAGAGGTAAAGTCCACTTCTTGGTCCACTGGAGAGGTTTTGGACCCGAAGAGAGGTCATGGGTACCCCTGAAAGATATTCATGCTCCAGGACTCCTCAAACGTCTCCGAAAGAAGTTTCCTTCAAAACCATGGAAGGATCGTCCTGAGGCCGATCCTGAAGGGGGGGGGTACTGTGAGGACTCTGGGATCGCGGCACCCGCGCCCTGGTCCCTCCTCACCTTCATTAACCCCCGCTGCTGTGGCGCGCGCCCCTCGCTGGCGTCACTTACCTCCGGCGGCTCTGGGGGTTCCCCGCCGTCCTCTGCGTTCTCGCTCTCCTGCGGGATCTTCCCTCTCTCATGCGGCTGCTACCATTTACGAGCGCGCGCCCGTCTCTGTTACAGAGCACGCGCAGGACTCTCTTAATTTATTCACTGTTCCTGCAGTGAGGCTCCGCCCCCAACACACACACAAGGATTAATAAGGCATAAAGACTGCTCACCTGTATCCTCCTTTGGACAGCCTATCCAGGACAGCTCCATGCACTCCTCCAGGCCTGCCTCCTCTTCCTATTGGTCAGCCACGCTTTATAATGCCTGTCCTGCCATTCAGTCATTGCTCGACATAGTTTCCACTAGGATCACTATTCTGGCATTCTCTCTCTCATTCACTCAGGTTACGACTTGGCTTGGCGGACGTCCTTCTCTGGCTCTCGACCCCTGCTTGGACAACGACCTTCCGGAATTCTCCAATCCCTGACCTTGGGTAAAACGGCAACGACGACGGCACTTCTACACCGGTACCGGCAAGTATTGCTAGCTAAACGTCACCTGGCCTGGCAACGCCAAAATCACCACACTCCGGACACGCTCCTTTTGCTGCGGGTGCGTGCCCATATACGTTCCTCACCTCAGTAGAAGGGACGGGTCTGGTCTGCGGGCAGTACCGGCGTAACACTGACCTGGCTTTGTATTTGGATTCTCTCTGGCTCTTGACCCCTGGCTTACGGATAATGACTACGAGTACCTCTCCAACCCCAGACCACAGGCTTACGGACTTCAACTACATATACCTCTCCTACCCATGTACCCCAGCAAGTATTGGATTAGCCCTTTCTACATACCCAGACCCAGCAACGCTGCAAACCACCTTCTGGGCTTGCCCCCGCTACTGTGGGTGTGTGGCATAATCCTTCCCACCTCAGTGCCGGGGTCAGGTCTTGTTTGTGGGCTCGCACAAGCGTTACACACAGGTGTCCCTGCATGTTTCTGTCCCCCATGTGGTGACCGAAGCGTTGATGAATTGCTTGTAATTATGTAACTACATTTGAATTTTTCATTCTTCTTCACATGTCCACTGGAGTGCCGGATTTCTATTTTTGGATTGTTCACTATATCACCCAGATGCATGGACTGACGTGCACCCGTGGCAGGATCCACTGATTTCTACTTGGAATTGTGAGGGCTCCTTTTTTCTATGTTATACTGACATTGTGGAAAACAAAACAAAAACCTATTGCACAGTAACTAATCATGATAATAAACAGTGTCACTTTATCAGGGAGAATGACCGGGATCTGAGTCTTTTATAGTCCCGACAATTGGCCTAATTGTCCTGTTGACCTGAACATTTGTTACTAATAATTGAACAGCTGTTACATACAAATAATTCTTATATAAGAGGTCTTAGATCACAACTTTACCCCCCACAAAACATGGACAGGTTATCTCCTATCATATACCTCTACAAGTTACAAAATAATACATTTCATGTTTTGTATCAAGAATCTGGTCGATTATTATTTTTTTCTTCATCACTTCAAAAAACTAATTCCAATATGTGAGTTGCACCGATTCAATTGAAACATCGTGCAGATCTAAGTTGGGATGGCAGAAAGGTGCCCTCAAAATGTCATTGGAATTGTCCAAGGCATTTGGCCTGTGGAGATGGAACACACGGACAAAAACACACAACCAAAGAGGTCACAAAGTCTAGTTGAAGTCTACACTTCACTCGTTCCTCCAACAAATACTCCTAAAAATTACTCTCAAATCGACTTACAATGTATTCCTTACACTGAGGGCATCGTGAACTCATCGCCAACTATCACCACTAGAATGGACCAGCAGTAGATATTATGTTATCTCTCCCCGAGATTATCCTACTGAGAAACTCAGTTCAAATTTGCTACAAAGTTGGACCTGCAATTTACTGGCATGGCCATGTGGTACCCCCATTTAAATGCACAGATAAGAAACATAATACATTTTTAACAATGTGACATACTAAAGATATATCGATAACATCTTCCTTATTGGCTAGGCTCAGAATCAGAGCGCTACGATTTTTATGGTTACTTCAATTAGATGAACCATAGAAAAGGGTGCTAAGTTTGGGTGTGCCCAGTTTTTTGTTATTCTTCTGGAGAAAGGTTCCAATGGGAACTTAAATGTCAAATGACATTTGAATCAATTCACCGTTCAGTATAGAGATGTGCGTGTTCTTCCTAATATATATATATATTGTTAGTCCAAATAAAAAAGGTATCATCTAATACTGAAGAAGTTATTTATTCTGCACTATCGCAACTGGACTAACACGGCTATTTCCGTTTGTTTAATATATATATATATATATATATATATATATATATATATATATACATGCATACACACAGAGATCTTTAGATTAGGTGCTAAATACATGTATACTATATCATAGTGTTAACACTTATTTCATACATTGTTCTAGAAAGGTAATGAAGAGGAGCATTATGGTAGTTAATATTATATTGTGGTATCCTAATATTAACACCCTGAATAAGCCCCTCTTCATGCTTATGTGCTTCTTCCTCCCAGCTGTGGGTAACAATACAAGGTGATGTCTTCTATTTCTCATGTGTGCAGCCAATACAGGAGGGAATGGGAAGGCTTTGATGTTCCATCTCTTGCAAATGGGGTCCTCAGTGTACTGTATGGCCTATTTGGGCCCTTGTTAACACAGACAATAGAAGGAGAAAAGGTCACCTCCAGGAAACATTCTGCTGACCCATGAAGGCGTCTGACATCCCAGGCTGGTTCCTGCATTTGCATTTTAACTGACTTTTTTCCTTAACCCCTTTTTTATGCTCAAACATATTTGCTCATTCACATCAGTGGTGTTAGCACTTGCTAATCAGCAGCCTTGGCTTAGTGAATTATTATTTCTCTTTATACTGCACCCACCATGTACATCAGGGGCGAGATACTTCAGTCCTCAAGGGCTACCACAGGTCCAGGTTTTGAGGATATCACTGCTTCAGCACAGGTGGCTCAGTCGAAGCAGAATTGCTAGACATTAAGAAGAGATCATTGATTTCAAAAACATGTATTTGATATATAGTCATATACAAAAAGATATATTAGCCACTCATTAAGTACCCACTCATTAAGTACCCACTCATTAAGTACTCACTCATTTGTGCACAATACTAAAAATACACAGTTCCCTTACTTACTCTCCCAGAGGTCAACGTTCACTTATATATTACAGTTTGTCTGTGAATTTCGTGTCCCCAAATTATTATTGTGTATTTGTAAAGCACCAACATATTCTGTAGTGCAGTATGCCACTTAGATCGCAAGCTCTTGGGGCAAGTATCGCCTTCTCCTGATGGTTGGCTCCCATGTACGTCTGCAACCTGATATTGTAGATATAACTATATATATATATATATATATATAATATATATATTCCCTACACTTTCTGAATATAACACAATGGACAACATTTACGAAGCGGCGCTATTCTACCACACTCCTGGCGCTGGAAGAAACCGTTTGGCCCATTCACATGATCCGTACGGCACGGTGTCTTCCAGCGCCGAAAGGTGTCTTATGGCAGAACACAAAGCTTAGTAAACATGGTCCTTTATCTTCAATGAAAACCTCACGTTTGCCAATTCTTTCAAATGCACAATTACATTATACTATATTGTGGGAGCAGTGGAGATCCATACCATCAATGGAATGCGCAGGGAGGCGCTCTAAACATCTATCCCGTTCATCAAAGAAGATTTCATTTGTGTTGCTCCATATGTGTCATTTGGGGGAAGTTACAGAAAGAGATACACGCAGCCCAGGTTTCAAGGACACGCGGTACATTTTGAATCTGGGTTTATGAATACAAAAAGGGGGATGGGGGAGCACAATAGTTGGAAACAGGCAACGGTATGGATCTAATGAATGCTCTTAAGTTGAAGTAGTTGTTACCATGAGCAAATTTGGTAGCTCAGGTGGCTAATGTCTAATTGGAAGGGAAAACACACATAGGTTTGTATGTATTAATGAGTTGGTAAGATAAAAGTATATATAACTTACACGGCCTTGTGTAAGCTCAGTCACATCAAGGTTTCTTTGGGAATCCCGTGTTCTGCCGTTGATGCTTTTCTCCTTGCGGTGTAGGTACTTCTTCTTGTTGTCTATGCCGCTATCTTCATTAGTTCAGGGTGCCGCTCCAGGGGGATTTCCTCGCGTGTAAACAGAGAAGGGGGATAGGATTAAAACATATGCATATATACGTCAATGGGGGGGAAGGGTGACGTGGCTATAAACCACTGGACAATGTGATAATCTAGCACTCACACGGGCTAATGTGAGTGTGTTCTTATCTTGGTATCTTGCTCATGTAGGGGTATTACCCGATCAGAGGCAAGTGATGAAAGGATGGGGTGAATCTGGGTTTAGTCTTTTTTTTCGCCCATGGTGATTGCTAACAAATTAACGAACAATCTGCACTGTTACATTTAGCGCAGGCGCAAAGTCAGCGGCGAATCGAGACACAATTTTCAGGACGCCTCTGCATTACCCCTAACACGTGCTGCCATATTTAACTATTGTATGTATGTATATCATTATTGATATTGTGCCGTTAATGTACACAGCGCTTCACAGCAGTAATACACGTGATAATCATATAAATAACACATAATACAAATAACACATAATGGGAAGAAGTGCTTCAGACATAAAAGTTACATTTAGAAAAAGGAGTCCCTGCCCCGAAGAGCTTACAATCTATTGTAGAATGTTCTAACTTGTGGGTCTATACAAGGTGTCGCAAACATTTTGGGAGCAAAGTTGGTGCAGGGAAATCTCATTTTAAAGTGCACTGGTGTGAGCCTACTGTATGTACTAACCTGAAATATATCAATCTGCGTCAGCAGCGTAAAAAATTCATTTCCCTTCCCCCCCCCCCGCAAAATGGACTGCGCTAGGTGCACAGATGTAAATAGTACATACTAAAAATAGTGTTTCTGGCCTTTCCCAAAAAAACGAGAAAGCGCATCAAGATTGTCCGCCATGTTCAACTTAGCACTACCCATAAAAACCATATTATTCTAAATAATATTACGCTCATCACTTACATTTACTAATGCTGGTTATACAGCTTTAAACCGTGCACAGAATTCCATTGGAAAAGAAATTGCACCAATCAGCTTCTCAACGTGATGAGAGACGTCAAACTCCCATTTCAAACAACGAACCACGCGTCCTCCGCATGAAGTCACATAATGACCTTCACACTTCCGCCGCACATTTTTCAGAACGTTTTTACTACTTTTTAGCCCTATAGACATTTCAATATGCTAAGCACCCAGGTCCTTCAGATGTCTGCATCTTCTGCACATATGCGCCCACCCCTTCTGTTACCCCATAGTTGCTGCATTATTGCAGTAATTACCATATGCGAGGTAATTTGTTGCTTATGTTGTGTCTAATGGGTAACCTGAAAACAATCCATTTAGCAAAACATTTGCAAAAACAGTGTGATGGGTGCATGCTAATCCTTCTCAAAAGCACAGCTCAGCCAAAAGGCTTGTTAGGGGCATCTGCATATGAAAAGTTGAAAAGACCTGGCAGTAAGGGCGGGTGTTTGGTATCTTTTGATGGCTGTTGTTAGTTTTCACAGCTATAGAAGGAAGTAGGTGTAGCTAAAAGGTGCATCAGTTGGTCTGGGAGAGAAATGCCTTTCCCTCATTAGAATTAGCATGCAGCAGTGTTTAATGGCCTTTGCATAGAACAAGAAGTTATATTATTTCTTAGCCCTGTTAATGCTAATGAGTGGCCTTGAACTCTTTGCAGATGATAATACAGGCGTTTTTGTGGATTTGTGTAAAAATATTATTTATTTATTTATAAAATATTTTACTAGGAAGTAATACATTGAGAGTTACCTCTCATTTTCAAGTATGTCCTGGGCACAGAGTAAAACAAATAATACATGGTTACAAGTACAGTTACGTAAATGAACAAGGTATACATTATATACAAGACATTGCGTGCACAGTTAAAGAAAATATATATTATGAGCGTATGAAACAGTTACAGACCAGATTAAAGTGTGAGACAGCCTTAGATTTGAAAGAACTTAAGCTGGTGGTGGATATGAGAGTCTCTGGTAGGTTGTTCCAGTTTTGGGGTGCACGGAAGGAGAAGGAGGAACGTCCGGATACTTTGTTGAGTCTTGGGACCATGAATAGTCTTTTGGAGTCTGATCTCAGGTGATAGGTGCTGCATGTGGTAGGGGTGAGGAGCTTGTTCAGGTAGCTGGGTAGCTTGCCCAGAAAGTATTTGAGGGTGAGACAGGAAAGGTGAACTTTGCGCCTAGACTCTAGTGATGACCAATCTAGTTCTTTGAGCATTTCGCAGTGATGTGTGTTGTAGTTGCATTGGAGAACAAAACGACAAATTGAAAATCGAAAAATATGTTGGATGGTCAGCGTCCTTCTGAAGCGATGTCCATGTTTTTCCTTTTTATGGCGTTCGAAGTGCCAACTCCATAATTGTTTAAGCAGGTAGGGCCTTTATTTAAAGTGCAGACTCAAGCAGCTGATTACCAGTGTCCAGGAAATCAAAATGGAGGGGGCACATTAGCTGAGCCAGTGACTACGAAACGCTCTTCTCTTTACTGACTCCACACGTTATTATTTTTTTATAACACATGAGATTCCCTCGTTTAAGATTAGAGTCAAAAAGATAATTATTAAACAGTAGTTTTAAACACCTTTCATGGAACAGAGCAAGCCTTCCTCAAAGTAAAACGACCAAGAGAAGAAGGGAGCAGTTGAGAACAGGTTTGAGCTGGAGAAGCATAAACCAGAAGGCTTAGTGATGTATCTCAGTCCTTCTCAGCCTCTCTGATACTTACAGTGTGATAAATACCATCAGAAATCGCAGATGGCTGCCTCCAGACTACATCTACGATTAGAGTGTAGGCTCCTAATAACCCTGCTGCCGTGCCTGTCATGTTAATTCTGCGGCGTGCCCATCACCACTGCCCTCTAGCTCACAGTAATAACCAACATGGCAGCCCTACACCTTGCCCAAAACAGGGGAGTCCTTGGCCGGCGTTTTGCAGGATTAGACAGCTCGGGACTTCAGTCATACTTCTTGCAGAGAATATAGAACAGAACAGGAGCGCATATATGTGGAGAAAAAAATAACACCAAATAGTGCAACACAGTAGAAGCCGGATACTGGCGAAACGCGTAGGGGATAGTCGCGTTCTTATCATTGGAGCCACTGAGAGGTTTCGTCCAGCCTGAACTTGTATCCCCTGAGCACGAATGGAGAAAGAGCTCAGCGAAATCCCATGTGATAGTTCTTATGCTGCTGGAGCCTGTGAGCTCACAACACTCTTTGTGAATGTACAGTGTGAGTACATAGATTGCGCTACAGAAACATCTTTTTCTTTTCATACCTAAATACCCTGGAGGTATTTGCTGCCCCTTACCTGTACCATTCATCACCATAATGCTGGAAAGATTTGGGATTGTGTGAGTGCATTTAATGCTGGTTCATTTCTTGCCCTACTGTGTTGTGCAATTTTGTGTTATTTTGTCTCCACGTATTTCCCGATAACTGCGCTCCGGTTCTGTTCTATACTGTGTTGTTTGACCCTGGAAAGATTATTTTTTTTTGGAGCAGCACCTCACAATCTAAACGGGTTGTATTCATTGGCGGATTACATTTTTTACCGCCCATAGGCACTTACCCGGGGGGCCGCCTCCTACCCCAGCGCTGTCCTCCTCACTCTGCAGCATCGCTGCATCAATGGATGCCGCAACATCACACCACGACGCGTTTCCATGACATTATGACGCCATGTGACGCTGCAGCATCATTTTAAGCTGCGAATCTGCAGAAGGAGGAGGGCCGCACGATTGAAAAGGTAAGAGACGCCCACATTTTGTCGCCCAGGCCTATCGGGCCTAATAGGAAATAAGCCACTGGTTGTATTTTATATTGACCCCATTTTCACTTACTCACCTGTATCTATATAATCACACGTTACACGCACGTTAAATAAGTTGCGCTGAAACACCGTAGTTCAAACTTATTGAGGACACTACATATTGTTGTTTGGGACTCTGCCATAAAGACCCTATGGCTAGTTAGAAGTGTACAGACATACTTAGCACCATTCTTGTCTTGCGGCACACATTCATTTTATTTGCTAAACCGGGTGCTATTTTTGGATTCCTTTCTAAACGTCGTAAATAATATGTTTTCTACCAGGCATGTTAACTCTCACCTACAGTATATTTTCCGAGTCTCACTCATTCGGAGTCAGTTTCACTGATTTTTAACATGAACCTTCCTACAGACTCCAACTGAGTCTTTCCTATTAAAATGACGTTTTTCATGAAGCCCGCCAAGTAGCGCTGATATCGGGGTTGACATCTCTGTTATAATACAGTGCTATACCATGCTAAATAGTGGAGGTTAATTAATTGAGAATGCTGCTGATTGTAACAAATCGGCGCCATCTACAGACAGTTTTTAGAACAGTAGCAAACTCATTCTCAATCGGATTCAACTCCTGCGGCCCGTCCGACTTCCATCAGCAAAAGGGTTAATTCCAAAGCGAAACTAATGAGGGTTACAAAGGAACATAGTAGAATGGAGGAGGGGGGAGAAACAGGGAAATATTTGCCAATTATATCCTATGTAACTTCCCGACTCCAATAATGGCAACTAGATTTCTCCAAGGACCAACACCCTACCTATGTGTAACTAATTTGCAATACAGTGTCCCTGTAAATGGTCACATGTAGGATACGTGATATCAGTGTATTGATTGTTGATCGGTGCTATCAGTCACGTCGCAGCATAATCAATCAAGATCACTTTGGTTTGTATTGAATTCCCCCCCCGTATGGCTGTTATAAGGCAACAGTTCTTTGGTGATCAGGCTACACAGCGAAGATCCTTTATTTACACATTATCACTGTGTCTGTGACTGTAACACCTTTTATGCGGCCAGTAGCTATTAATAAAACACTGACAACAAATATGGCGGAACAACTATTTCTTAAGAAAGTTGTCCGTGATACACCGAAACGACTTGCCTCAAGCGAAAAGTGTCCTGAGTGACGTACAGTATGAGTAACACGCAGGCATTTTTAATATAATCAGTATCACCGCCTTTAATGAAGTCTCACTGATAGAAGTTAGTACTGTTCCAAGAAAATGCTATTTTTTGGTCCAATATCCCCAAATATCACAGATTTGGGTTCTTTGAGTCTGGCATCGTCACATGGTTTGGTGTCATTTCTTATAAGTGTAACGGGTATTCCCTGTGAATACAAACGCTACTAATGCTGTATTTACCTGTGTGGCCCTTACGAGCCTAAGCCTCTGCATGGAGAGCCTGGGGTACATATATATATATATCACAATATCTCGTGGTGCAACGCCTCCACCTGGGAGGGATCCCGACGGAGCGGGAGGAGTCCCCCACAGGACACAACACAATAATACTCACTGGTATAAACAGAACGGTCTTTACTGAACACATGCACGTATGTATACTTATACTCTATATGGATCTTAACAATACTCGCTCTCGTTGAGAGTATTATCCTTCCCAACCACCGTGTACCCCCACACCGTGTCCAAGTGTACTATACAGGGCCCTTGGCCACTCTACCACGTAAGTGTCCCCAGGTGATACCCCCGCCCTTTAGGCGTGCTTCTTGCGTTGCTGTACAGTGTTGGTGCACTTGTAGAATGATACCTGCCCGGAGCTCCGGCCCCGGGTTCCGCCGACTACAACAGGGATTCTGTCCGGTCCGACGTCGTCATCCGCCACCGCATGGGGTGAATTCCGGCGTGGATAATATCACCGTAAGTCTCCGTGTCTTTGGTGGCGTTCTGAGCCCAGAACCCACCTTGCAGGGCTGCGCTGCGTAGCACTGTGTCCCTGACTACCAAACAGATAATCGGGCAGAGTCCCTATCTAGGGCCTGTCCCTATAGCACAACAAGCTGGGAATATGGCTCAGGACCTAACTGGGGCCTAGGGGGCTGCTGGCCTAATGCAGTGGGTCACAGACCCCTGCACTCACCTCCTACCCCTAGCTCTTCCTGGTCCTGACTCCGTGTCTCAGCGCGCGAAAATGTATCAATCCCTGAGAGCAGGGAGATACTCCAGCCCTATGGGCTCCCTGGCGTCAGGTGGTGCGCTCCTGAGGCTCATGGGACATGTATTCCCTGCCCATAGCCTCTCCTCATTGGCCGCCTCTTTGCGCGCTTGCACTGCGCATGCACTGCGCATGCGCAATCTCTCTGAGGGCCTCCGCAACTGCTGCTGTACTGCGCATGCGCGAAGGACAACATGGCTGCGCCCTGTACCGTCGGGTCGCCGCGGAGCACCGGAGCGCTCCCTGCTCGGCCCCCACCCTTTAGAGATGCCGGCGGGTCCACCGCTTGGCTCCGGCGGCACTCGCCCTTGCCCCTGACAGCGGAGGTAACGGGGGTCCGGGGCTACATAAGGTTGAGGCTGAAAGCCGGTTCTTGTTTGCTGTCCTTCTTTGGCAAGGTCAGGTTTAAGAGTTAAAAAAAACAATGACACTGAGTTGGAATCAGGGGAACCTTGTTTTAATCCCGGTGTCTGCTCCTTCTGACCTTGGACAAGTCACTTTATCTCCCTGTGCCGCAGGCACCAACAACATAGATTGTAATCTCATCTGGGCAGGGCCTGTGTCTGTAATAATTCCCCTGTACAATGCTGCGTACCGCGCACTACATTGTAATTGTGACGCGCTTTGAGTCCCACTGGGAGAAAAGCGCTATATGAAATAAAAAGTTATTATAATATGTGCAACCTCCTTTGCCCCTGCCTAGGGAAACCATGGGTGATTACTCGTGCTGATAATACCTGTACGTTCACAGGAGGCCTGCGCCTCCGCTTCTGGGAGCCGGGGGTGAGCGCTCTTTCTCTTAGTGCAGCGCCTCCACCTATGAGGAGCCCAGCGTTGCCGGGATGACTCCTCATAGGATCCAATACAATCAGTAATAACAATATCACACCAGAGTGTGTGTATATATATATATATATATATATATATATATATATATATATATATATATATATATAGCATCTTTACTGTAACAGTATATAACATATATCACACAATGCAATACACCAATAATATAATGCAATAATACAACACCCTGAGTGGTTCCCCCAAAGTACTGAGGGTGCCTGGGGCACGAATAACCCCGGTGCCCGCACAAGCAATCCCACCCAAGCGTGAGGTAGCGCTACCCCCTGTGATGTGTTGGTGCACGTGGATACCTTCCTGGTCACAGGCCAGATCAGGGAATAAGGGGAGGAGGATGCTGGATCAGGTCCCACGCAGCGTGGACCTCCAACAGGACTCCCATCACACCTTATCCAGGGCTGGGTCTGCAGTGCAATCTCCAGCCGGAGTGTTCCACCTCTGCTGCCACGTGCAGCTCTGTCCAGGTCACAGGTCGCTGCGTGGACGTCCGTCTGTCAGCGCAGTAGGGCTGTTGTAGTTCTAATGGAAGGGTCCCTATCTGGGGCCTTCCCTACAATACTCCGCTCACGATGTAGGGGCTATCTGGGGCCTAAGGGGCAAGGTCTGGCCTAGTCCAGAAAGCTAACTGCTCCCTGGACACTACCTTCCTCCTCGCTGCCTCCGTCAGGACTGCCACGGTCATCTTGAGCCCCGCAGAGGATATCCTGCTCCAAAAGGGCTGCATCATTCAATTGGCTCTATCTCCCCCCTCCCCGCCCTGAGCATTCTGGGACTCGTAGTCCCACTTCATTGCATGCAGAGCCAGTCCAAGATGGCTGCCACAACTTTCCCCCGAGGCTTCTGGAGTTGTAGTCCGCAATGCCAAAAATGGCCGCCGCCTCTCTCCCCCGGTCCCACGGAACAGTTCCCACCTCACCGGAGGTAAGGGAGGGGGACCTCGCTACATCCTTATATGTGTTCGTAATATATTGTTACCCTTCTCCTTTTTCATTTATCTGCAGTTGCTCATCTCCCTGGTAGCAAAAAGGGTATTGACTTTATATCTGTTGGTTTTATACTGTACCAGGTCCACAAACATAAAGTGTATCTAAGAGATGAAAACACCCTGCCCTGCGGCAGCCGGAGGGAAGGGCCTGGAAATCTTGAGAGAAGACACAAAGTGAATCATTAACTTCTCTGTTATTCCAGCCAGCATCTCCTCACCGCATGAAAAAGACCCACGACGGATCCCGTATCCCTCTCAAGAGGAGCAGAGATTCTGTGTTTATCTTTGATTTGTGGTTAATTGCATTCTGTGCTATATTGTATCTCCCCCAATGAATCACAAAGCTAACTGATTTCCTTCCCTAACACAGAGACCTAGACATGGACAGCAGATAAGGACAGCGGGGCCCACCTAGGCTGCACATTACCCCCCCAGATGTGAAGCTTTAGGACCTGATTGTTTCTTGGACCTTATCCTCACTTTGAATGCTCTGTTGGTTCATATTATACATATCATATGCACTGACCTTGTGCAGCTCTCCGACTCCTCTTGCCATTAGGTGGCGCTACACAGATCACACAGGTCCTCTCCATGGCTGCAGTGTGCTGGTAAGAGTGTGTGTGTTGCATGGATGGTTTGTGTGTGTCTGTTTAGCATGTGTAACGGTGTTTCCCCCACCCGGGGGGAGATTTGGCCATTACTGGTCGCGTGGTGCATGATACCTGCTGGCAACAAGAGGGCTGAGTCGTCCGCCGATGGTAGTGGGGACACAGGACTAGGCTTCTGGGGTTCATACCCTACATATCTCCTTAGCAGTGCAGCGCCTCCATCTGCCGTAGGCTCCAGGGAACTGAAGGTGATCTCCCACTGTAGAACTATTACCTCTCCCCCCAGTAAGGTCACGCACCAGGCAGGAGGTATATTCAAACAGGTTTATTATCTCTTCTGTACAGTCAGTAACAAGGCAGGGTTCAGACAGATGCAGTACTTCTCAGCTACCACTGAAGGATGGTCCCTGGACTGTCACTACAGGCCAAGGGCACCTGCAGCCGTCCTAGCTCTTCCCTGCCTCCCTAGCAGAGGCAGAGGTATGTCCACACTCAGTCTCACCCGAAGGGAAGAGGATCAGAGAAGGCCCAATGTTCAGGCTCTCGGCTGTGTGACCTGCCCCTCTCAAGTGGGTAGAGGTACTCTAAATTTGGGCGGTACCTGCCCTTAAGTACATCCATACATCCAGGAGGGCACCAGGTCTGTCTCATGATTGGTCATGCCCATGCCTGCTGTCACCGCCTCCCGCTGTCACTCAAGTGCAGTACCAAGGAGGGTGAAAACCCCATATCAACTACTGGCAACCTGATTGTACCAGGGTTTACTGCCAGGAGGGAAGCAAACTAGTAGCCACAGATGGCATGGCTACATATGGATGGTGAAAAGGTAAGGAAAGGACTGATTATAGCAAAAAAGTGGGGCTGGAGGCTGGTGTCCAACATGAAAATAATTTATTGATAGCGCATAACAGCAAAAAGAAAAAAGAAGTCCTCTGACACGTTTCCCACTCGGGTGGGACCATAAGTCCCAATAATAAGTGTCCATAATAATAGAGCAGGACTGACGGGCAGAATGAGTGACGGAGTGGGTATCAAGATAGACTGTGATGTGTGAGTCACTAAAACACTCGTCTCCTGAAGGTAACAAATAGGAGTGCTAAAAAGCACCCTAAAGTGACCTCATTGGAGACCTCACGGTGTAGTAAATAGTACTCATCTATAAAAATCACAGTAAATAATGCAATAAATCTTACCCACTCTGTCCTTGAAAGTCCTGCTAGGTATATCCAGATAGCGTGCAGTCTGCAGTAAGTAGTCCAGCGAGAGAAGAAAAAGGCAAAAACAGTGCACTGCCAGGGAGTCAGGTGGTGGAAGAATATAAAAATCTATTTATTCAGTAACACTCAACAAACATAACCCCAAAAGGGTGAAACAAAACTCTACGTTTTTTACCTAGTAGCACCAGTGTAGGGGAAGACTTTCTCTTCCCCTAGCCCCACTACATATGGATGGTGTGTGTCTGTGTGTTTAGCATGGATAGTGTGTGTGCGTGCGCGTGTGTGTGTGTGCGTGTTTAGCATGGATGGTTTGTGTGTGTCTGTTTAGCATGGATGGTGTGTGTCTGTGTGCCTTTGTGTTTAGCATGGCTGGTGTGTGTCTGTGTGCCTGTGTGTTTAGCATGGGTGGTGTCAGTGTGTGTTTATATATACAGTGCGTTTTTTCTTTGTTTCTTTTTTTATGCTGATGTAACGGGTATTCCACCCCACCCAATCGCATATACAGTGTGGGTGCGGAGAACATACAGTGTTACCAGGTGTGGTGCTTTACCTGTCGGCTCACAGGAGGGCTGAGCTCCCGCCACGGGGAACCTGGGGCAATTATAGTATGAGCAACCCTGTACTCGGTGCAGCGCCTCCACCTGCGATGGTTCCTAGCATAGCAGGAATGGTTCCTCGCAGGACACATACAATAACTCACACACCGTAATGTATGATAACCAATAACGTTTACTTAGGAAACATAACACACCATTAATATGCACAGAATGACGGGTGTCCCTCTCTAGAGGAGACACTAACTAATGCGCCTCGCAGGACGCTTCTCCAACACAGGATGATCCCACCCCGTGTCCATAAGATCCCCACCCAATGTCCCACACTTTGCTAGAGAGATAGGATATGGGTGACTGCGCAGTCACTATAAAAGCTAATGGCCAGTTAGTGCACTTGTGGCTTTATAGTACCTGCCCGAGCACTCCAGTGCTCGGATCCGCAACACTTCGCAAAGGATCTGTCGCTCAGCGATTCCGTCTGATCCCGAGCTGGAGATAGTCTCTGCGGGCACCGACTTGAGCCCGAAACTCTTCAAGGGAAACGCAGTGTCCGCTGTGTCCCTATCTAATTCTAGCGCTACTGTGACAGGATCCCTAACCTAGGGCCTGTCCCTGTAGCACCACAAACTGGGGAGTGAGGACCTCTCTGGGACCTAAGGGGTTAATAGCCTACTCCGCTCCCCTAACTCTTCCCAGTCCTGACTAACTGATAACTATCAGCGCATGAAGTAACACACTGCAACTTAACACTAAGCCCGCTTGTCCGCCCTCACAGCACTGACCGCTGTGACCGTACAATAAGGCACCTCACGACACTTCGTGCAGCGTCCTTAATCTAGGGCCGTCCCTGGTCAATTACCCACTAGCTTGAGGGTGAGTTGGGGCCTACCTGGGATAAAGGGGACCTTACGCGGTGTGGGAGCTTCACTCGCTCCTTGCACCCTTCCTTCCCTTACAGCTCCCCAGCTCCAACTCACGTAAGTGACAGGGTCCCTAACCTGAGGGCTGTCCCTGGCAACACTCACTCTACTGGGGTACTTAGAGCTATCTCGGGCCTTGGGGGTTGCTGGCCTAGTACAGGGAGTCACTGACTCCTGTACCCTACCTCCTTCCCTTGGCTGCTCCTGGCTCTGACTGCCTAACGTGGGCTCAGCGCGCGAAATGTATCTATCTGTCCAGCGCAATCCTGCAGCCCTATTGGCTCCTTTGAGGCACCTGGTGCCTGCCACGCTATGCTCCATGGGAGTTGTAGTCCCATGGAGCCTATAAGTACATTGGGCCCGCGTGCGCGATTCTCCTGCGCATGCACGAGCATTTAGGGGCCGCCTCAACCTTTCCTTGCCTATCCACACGCTCGTGCGACTTCTCCCTAACTCTAGTGACCTTCCTGCGCATGCGCGATCACTGCGCATGCGCGATTCACTGTGCCATGGCGGCGCCCTCACCGCCCGGCGCCGGGAGCCCTGTGACGCGCGTGCGGACGCATCCCCGGCAACCCACGAGCCGGAGCCTGACTGCCCTCACCCCTGCGATCGGCTGGCGGGGCCGCCATTTGACTCGGCGCCACCCGCGATCGTCAGCTAGGTGAGGGGGGTGCTGACAGGCAGGGAAGACCTGGCTACACAGATATACTTATTTAAATTATAAATGAACAAAAAACCATATAAAGATAAACAGAAAAAAATAAAAAGACTGGAAATAGTATAAAAATAATGAATACAAAATTTAACCGAGTAAAAAATATATAGTGAAAAATGAAATTATTGGAATGAACATGTAACACCCCTTCCCCCCTCCTAAGGGAGATTTGGCTGATAGGGGTGTTATATTGCTAACCTGTGAGGCTACAAGAGGCCTGAGCCTCCGCGCTTGGGAAGCCCCAGTGGCTGGTGCAGCGCCTCCACCCTTGAGGATCCCAGCGTTGGCAGTATAGGCCCTCACGGGAACAAGTATACCCTAAATAACAACAATCCAACACAAACGTATATGCAACACACTTTACTATGGTCCCATAGCTATCCTGACAACACACAATATGCACAATACAGTAACCATAGATAATAACAATAACAGGGGTAGTTATCCCCCAAAGTACTGAGGGTGCCCTGGGCACCTAGAGCCCAGTGTCCGGCAGAACAATCCCACCAAGTATATGTGAGGGCAGCGCTACCCTCCCGTGAAGTGTTGGTGCACGTGGTACCTTCTTGGCTACTCGAGTACACCGGGGGATTTGTGGACAGGCTGCAAGCATGGTCCCACAATGCAGGGCCTCCAACACAATCCCTGTCTCGCCTTACATCCGGTAACACCGCGCAGCCATTGCACCAGGCCTGGGGAATCCTCCTCTGCGGTTCCGTCTGCTCCGCTGAATGATCCGTACACTAAGGGGCAAGTCCTTTAGGCTGCGGTCCCAGTGCGTTTTACAGCGCACGTGTACACAAGCACTGCCCCCCAATCTATCCGGGCCCGGTACATGCGTCGGTGCATTGAGCAGCAGCGCTGTACTGCAAGTTTTCACACATACAATTTTTTTGTATGTGGAACTTGTGATGGAGGCGTTGGCACGCCCCCGCCAGCGGTTCAGCCAATGAGGGTGAACCAGCCACGTGAGGTCATGGCCATGCCTACGGGGAATGGGTCTGGCCTAGTCCAGGGGGCTTGACTAGCTGCAGGGAGGAACCGGGACCCCTATGGGCACCCCATAACTGGGACTGTATCTCAGGAAGCAGGGGGTCCCCGGAACCTGAAACCAAGGCGGTTCTGCTCCGGAGACCCCCTGCTCACCTACACTAGTCATAAAATTTAAATGTAAAATTATTTTTATTTCGGGCGAGAGGCGGATCTCTCTCTGCAGCAGATAGAAGTCGCCGGGCGAGCCCTTTTCAGAGGGCAGATCATCTCGCCGCCGGCAACTCGCCATGTTTGGAAATGTTGCTCTCACTGATATTCGGGACTTTCTGCATACCGTGATAGCAACGCTGCCAAAAATGGCGAGTTCAAAACCCTGCCGATAATTTCTATCGGACTTTACTGCATGAGGCCCTAAATCGCAAACAGATGGGACTGGGTGCACCATGAAGGTAACTATAAGTCTCTCAGTGTTAAAATGTAGACTTCAAAAGCTAGCTTTCAATGACACCGGTGTAATACCAGTTGCAGTGTATGAAAAAAAACTATGTAATACTGCACCGACACACTTTATTCGAGCAAATACCCGGTATGTACCTGGCAGAAACCTGGAATGCGCCGCTCCTCACCTCTAACAAGCCCCGTTGCGTTTGCCTTCCCAGCCACGGTTCATGCCTGGCTGACGGGCGGCTGATCTGTTAAATGATAACGAAAAGAATTTACTAGGCTGCAATGTTTCATTTGTCCACCAGATGGCATAAACTCATGAATTGTAATGCAGTGTATATATATATATATATACAGTACTGTATATACACAGTATATATATATATATATATATATAACAACAACCCCTATAAGCCCTAACATACAGTACTGTACACATACAGTACTGTATATGCACATACATAAATGATACTACTGTATGGGCGGCGGGGGCAAGATGTGTTTGCAGCAGAGAGAGATCCGCTGCTCTCTCTCTGCGCAAACATCCGCACATTAAAAATTATTTGAAATACATTTTTATTGATAGTGTAGATGTGCAGGGGGTCTCCGGAGCTGAACCGCGTTGGTTTTAGGTCTGGGGACCCCGTGCCCCCCGAGATACAGGCCCCCTTTAGGGGGTCCGGTATCCCATCTGCTTGGTTTAAAGGTCGCACGTGATCGCGCCTGTAAACCATGCAGAGCAGCAGTGCGACCGGCACCCCCCTAAAGGGGCCTGTATCTCGGGGGCACGGGGTCCCCATACCTGAAACCCTGTGCGCTCTGCTCTGGAGACCCCCCCCCCTGCACATGTAGCAGTATCATAAAACACATCACAATATACAGTATAAATAACACCCGTTCTTACCTTAGCGCTATGCGCTATGGTAAGAAGCATCATTTTCTGTATTTTAATAATATTGTACCAGTGGACAGCAGGGGGTTCCTTGTATCCACAGAATTAATTCGTCGCGTGGACCCCCCCCCTGTCTCCTGCTCAATATTATTAAAATACAGAAATGCGTGTGCGTCATTACCATAGCGATAGCCGCTAAGGCAATGAAGGGTTAACCACCGTGCCCGTTTTTTGTGTGTATGGGGTGGGATGGTGAGGGGGGGTATTTGGCCCTTGGTGGAGTTTAGGGGTTGCGGGTGCACTTAACCCTTCACGACCGTAGCAGTTAATACCTCTCGCGGTCATGAGGGGTAACCCTCCGCTACCCCCCCCTGCAAGCCCTAACATGCACCGTTGGGGTCTATACCCCATTCACTCCATCCCCACCCACTAACCCACAATAAAAAAATACACACACAACAGCACAGCACAGCAGCGCTCAAAAAATAAATAAATAAATAAATAAATAAATAAATAATGACATAAATACATTTGAAATACATTTTTATTGATAGTGTAGATGTGCGTAGGGGGTCTCCGGAGCGAAACCGCGTTGGTTTTAGGTCTGGGCCCCGTGCCCCCCCGAACACCCATGCCCTTTAGGTGCCGGTAGCCACCTCTCTTCATGCTTGCGTTTAAAGGTCGCGATCTAACGTGATCGCCGGGCTAAACCAAGCAGAGCGAGGGATACCGCAACCCCCTCTAAAGGGGCCCTGTATCTCGGGGGGCACGGGGTCCCCAGACCTGAACCTGTGCGCTTCTGCTCTGGAGACCCCCTGCACATGTACAGTATCAATTAAACACACACTACAATATACCAGTAAAAATATAACACTCGTTCTTTACCTGAGCCGGCTATGCGCTATGGTAAAGAAGCATCATTTCTGTATTTAATAATATGGTACAGTGAGCGGGGGTTCCCCTGAGCCAGAAATTAATGGCCCAGGGACCCCCCCCTGCTCCTGCTCAATATTATTAAAAAATACAGAAATGCTGCGTCATTACCCCCATTAGCGGATGCCGCTAAGGCAATGTAAGGGGTAACCGCACCGTGCCCGCTTATTATGTGTGTAGGGTGGGGATGGGTGAGGGGGGTATTTGGCCCTTGGTGGGAGTTGTAGGGTTGCGGGTGCCGTACACCCCTTCACCCGTCGTGCCGGTGGCACGGCTTGTGCGTCTCACTCCGGCATGAAGGGGTTAAGCCCTCCCGCTACCAGGCCCCCGCAAGCCCTAAAGCAAGCCTGTTGGGCTAATACCCCATTCACCCCACCCCAACCCACACCCACAATAAAAAAAATACACACACAACAGCACAGCACAGCAGTCGCCAACAAATAATAAATAATATAATAAATAATAAATAAATAATGACAATAATCTTTGAGAAATACATTTTTATTGATAGTGTAGATTTGCAGGGGTCTCCGAGACTGAACCCTGCGTTGGTTTTAGGTCTGGGACCCCGTGCCCCCCCGAGTAAGAGCCCTTTAGGGTGCCCGTGATCCCTCTGTCTTGGTTTAAAAGGTCCGATCACCGTGATCGCGGCCTGTAAACCAAGCAGAGCAAGGGATACCGGCACCCCGCCCCTAAAGGGGCCTGTATCTCGGGGGCATCGGGGTCCCCAGACCTGAACCTGTGCGCTTCTGCTCTGAGACCCCCTGACCCATGTACAGTCAATAAAACACATACAATATACGTATAAATAACACTCGTCTTTACCTTAAGGCGGCATGCCGCTATGGTAAGAGCCATCAATTTCTGTATTTTAATAATATTACAGTGAGCAGGGGGTTCCCTGAGCCAGAAATTAATGCTCAGGGACCCCCCCCCTGCTCCTGCTCAATATAATTAAAAAATACAGAAATCTGCGTCATTACCATACGGATAGCGCTAAAGGCAATGAGGGTTAACCCACCGTGCCCGCTTTATTGTGTGGATGGGTGGGGGATGGGTGAGGTGGGGGTATTTGGCCTTTGTGGGATTTAGGGGTTGGCGGTGCACTTAACCCCTTCACGACCGTAGCAGTTAATACCGCTCCGGTCATGAAGGGGTTAAGCCCATCCCTGCACCCTCCCCCCGCAGCCCTAAACAAGCCCCGTTTGGGGCTAATACCCCCATTCACCCATCCCCACCCACCTACCCACAGATAAAAAAATACACACACACAAGCACAGCGACAGCAACGCCCAAAAAATAAATAAATAATTATAAATACAATAATAAATAAATGACAATAATACATTTAAATACATTTTTATTGATATTGTATCGATGTGCAGGGGTCTCCAGCTGAACCCCTCGCTTGGTTTTAGGTCTGGGGACCCCGTGCCCCCCGAGATACTTGGCACTACCATCCCTACTCTGATTGGCTACCATCCCATGTGAGGGCGGCCATGTGCCTTTTTCATGACGTCATCTTAAAGGCAATTGAAGCAAGGCCATTCTGATTGGCTTGCTTTCATTCCCTTTAAGTGACGTCATCATTTTTTTTTTCGGCCAAAGCACATGGTTTTCACGGTCCAATCAGACCGTGGGAACCATGACGCAAAATGACGTCATAAGGCCTTTAAAAGCCTATGTCGTCTCATTTTGAAGCCAGTCGCCGCGGATGAAGACCTCCGGAAAGGAAAGAAGACGCAGGGCGTTGCCGCAACGGGGAGAAGACCCCCGCCCCCCCCCCCCCCCTCTGGAAGGAGATAGAGAGAAGAGAACACAATGTACAGATAAATGAATAATGGATTACACTAGAAACCCTGGATTGGTTTGGATTTTTAGTTTAATTTTATTATTTTGAATGGTTTATTATTTTAGGGGTTCCTGATCCGTGGTATTGGTTTCGGAGTAAGCTGGGCAACGGGAGTCGGTGGGGGCAGTAATGGTAAGTAACTACAGTAAAGAAGTGTATTTATTTAACTTGTTATTTTTTCAAGGTTTTTTAACAGTTTAGTTTTTTTTTTTTTGTGGTATATCTATTTCTTGCCACTTTTGTTTATGTACTGTATGTATATATGTCTAGAAGAGATATATACACGTACAGTACATGGGTAAGAAATGATGTTGTTTTTAAAAGCTGGATTGGATGTGTTTTAAATTATTTTGTGATTTCTGCTACAGTATGCTTTATTGTGAGTTTAAAGTATTTTTAAAGTAGATAGATGTACTGTACCAGTATTCTTGGTATTGTATTGTGTGTTTGAGGAAGGTCCGGATAGGCTTGGTTTGTACAAGTGTATTTCTTGTCGGTACATATATTCTTTTTCAAAGGCTTAATTGTTCTGCTCTAGGCTTGATATCTGTTAATGGTTTTTGTTCCTTATCTAGGTGTGAATTGTTTAGGGATGTAATATGATTACTAAATTTAGTTTTTGTTTACTTGGTTGATTATATTTGCAGATGTATATGGTGCATAGATATTTAGGCATCATTTATATTGGAATGTACCTTGTTTAAATGCACTTTTCAAGGTGTTAGTGATGATTTAGCAGTAGATTGAGAGATCAGTTATGAATATTAAGGAACTTGATTTTAATTTAGTGTGGTATGTATGGAGAAGAGTTGGTTGTAGGACAGTGCTTTTATAACCCTTCTACATTTATTTGTACTGTATATTGGTTTTATCATGGGTGTGTTATACCGGTGTGTTATATATATATATATAGTATTATAGATATATATATATATATCATATATATATTAATATATATAATCTATACATAATATACATATATACTGTAATATATTAGTCTCTCTCTCTCTCTCTCTCTCTTCTCTCTGTCTCTCGTGTATAGTAATATATACAGTAAGTTATATATATATAGTTGCATGATGAGCCACAGGTACAAATTCATGGTGAAGGGTGGGTATGGCCGCCCTGTGTGCCTTAACCCCTTATTACCTTTGCGTTTACTTATCCGATAAGGTGTTTGAAGGGGTTAATTGATAATCTGAAGTACTTGCAATGTAATTGCCTTGGTTTTGGCTATGTAAGTTGTGGCAGAGAGGACGCGCCTGGCATCGGACACTTCGTATTTGCATTCCAGTAGTACTTATTTATTTGTATAGCCTAGTTAATGTTTTTATAATGGGCATCTAATCTATTATCCATATCTGGATAATAGTTATTTTGTCACATTATTGTACTGTGGTGTTGGGGGGGGAGGGTGTATGTATTGAATGTAGAGGCCTAGTTTCTTTTTTTTAACATTCAGGTTTTGATCCGTGGTTTTGCGTGGGGGCCTATGGAGACCACTGTGGCGGTATCCTCGGGTATCCTAAAGGGTACAGGCTGTGGTTTCCACGGGTGACACATGCGGGGATGACGATGTGTGTGGTCCCACTTCTGTGGGGCACCTCTGACCCGTATCATGCGGGCACTGACATGCTTTGGTCCCCTTCTTTGGTGGGCGACCTCCGTACCCTAGGTGTCGGGGAAAAAAACAAAAAAATAAATGAAATTGATGTGTCCCACTATCTGTGGGGAGCAACCGCGGACCCCGTATTGAGCACCTCCCGTACAGTTTCCCTCATCCCCCATGGGAACCACATATGTAAAGTGAGCAGGGGGTTCCCTGAGCCAGAAATTAATGCTCAGGGGACCCCCCCCCCTGCTCCTGATCAATATTATTAAAAATACGGAAAATGCTGCGTCATTACCATAGCGGATAGCCGCTAAGGCAATGAAGGGGTTAACCCACCGTGCCCCTTTATGTGTGTATGGGTTGGGATGGTAGGGGGGGTATTTGTGCTCTTGGTGGAGTTGTTAGGGGTTGTTCGGGTGCACTCTAACATCCGCTTCAGCCTACCGTAGCAGTTAATACCCGCTCCGGTCATGAAGGGTAGGGGCCCTCCGCTACCCCCCCATCTCGCAAGCCCTACAAGCACTCGTTGGTGTCTAATACCACCCATATCACTCCATCCGCCACCCACTGAACCCACATATAAAAAAATACACACACACAGCACATGCACAGGCAGCGGCCAAAAAAAGAATAAATATTATAATAATAAATAAATAATGACATAATACATTTGAAATACTTTTTCTTGATCGTGTAGGGCATGTGTTAGGCAGGTCTCTCTGAGCTGAACGCGCGTGGTTTTTAGTCTGTGGCCCGCGTGCCCCCCCGAGGATACGAGCCGCTTTAGGGGGTGGCCGTATCCGCATCTGCTTGGTTAAAGGTCGCGAATCACGTGTATCGCGTCCGGGTAAACGCAACAGAGTGGGCTAGAGGGATACGCTACCCCCCTAAAGGGGCCTGTATCTCGGGGGCACGGTGGGGCTTGGTCCCCATGTGAGCTCTGAACCTGTGCGCTTACTCTCTGCTCTGGTAGACCGCCCTGCACATGTGCAGTATCAATAAACACGAGACAATATACAGTAAAATATAATCACTTCGTTCTTACTCGTAGGCGGCTATGCGCTATGGTAAAGAAGCATCATTTCTGTATTTAATAATATTGTACAGTGAGCAGGGGGTTCGCCTGAGCAGTAAATTAATGGCCAGGGGACGTGCCCTACCCCTGCTCCTGCTCAATTATTGATTGAAATAAACAGAATGCTGCGTCATGCACCATCTGGTCGGATATCCGCTAAGGCTAAGATGCAAGGGGTTATCCGCACCGTGCTCCGCTTTATTGTGTGTAGTGGGTGGGGGATGGGTGTAGGGTGGGTATTTGCTTGGTGGAGTGAGGTGGCCGGGTGCACTTAAACCCACTTTTGTATTGTCTTGTTTGGGGGGGGGGGGGTTTTTCACGACGCGTAGCAGTTAATACATCTCCGGTCATGAAGGGGTGTAAATGCCCGCCCGCTGACCAGGCCCCCCGGCAAGCCAAACAAGCACTGTTGGGCTAATACACCATTCACCCCATCCCCACCCACTACCCACATAAAAAATAATACACCACAACAGCACAGCACAGCAGGCTGCGCAAAAATAATAAATAATTGCTAATAATAAATCAATACATGACAATAATACATTGGAAATACATTTTATTGATATGTAGATGTGGCAGGGGGTCTCCGGAGTTCTGACTGCGTGGTATTTAGGTCTTGGGAACGCCTCGTGCCCCCCGAGATTACAGGCCCCCTTAGGGTGCCGGTGATCCCTCTGTCTTGGTTACAGGTCCGATCAACGTGATCGCGCTCTTCAACTGTCAAGCAGAGCTAAGGATACGCGGCACCCGCTAAAGGGCCTGTATCTCGGGGGGCAGACGGGGTCCCCAGACGCTGAACCTGGGCGCAGTTCTGCTCTGGAGCCCCTGCACATGTACAGTGATCAGAAAACACATACTAATATACGTATAAATAAACACTCGTATCTTGATACCTTAAGGCGGCTAGCGCTATGGTAATCAGCATCTATTTCTGTATTTTAATAATTATTACTAGTGAGCAGGGGTCCTGAGCCAGAAATTATGTGCTCAGGGACGGCCCCCCCTGCTCCTGCTCAATAATTATTAAAAATACTAGAATGCTGCGTCGATTACCATAAGCGGATAGCCGATAAGGCATATGAGCGGGTTAACCCACACTGATGCCTCGCTTTATTGTGTGATGGGTGGGGATGGGTGGTGGGGGGTATTTGGCCTCTTGTGGATTTAGGGGTTGTCGGGTTGCACTAACCCCTTCACGACCGTAGCAGTTAATACGGCTCCGTCATGAAGGGGTTAAGAAGCCCTGCCCGCTACCCCTCGCAAGCGCCTAAACGAATCACGTTGGGCAATACCTGCCATTCGACTCATCCCACCCACCATACCCCAGATAAAAAAAATACACACACACAGCGACAGGCACAGCAGTACGCCAAAAAATAAATAAATAATATAGAAATAAATACAATAATAAATAAATGACAATATAATATCATTTGCCATACATTTTTATTGATAGTGTAGATGTGCAGGGGTCTCCGGAGCTGAACCCCGCTTGTTTTTATGTCGGGGGACCCCGTGCTCCATCCCGAGATACAGGCATACCAATCCTACTCTGATTGGCTACCATGCCATGTGAGGGGCGGGCCATGTGCCTTTTCATGACGTCATCTAAAGGGCAATTGATGCAAAGGGCTCATTCTGATTGGCTTATGGCTTTGTCATTCCTGGCTTTAATTGACGTCATCATTTTGTTTTGTCGGCCAAAGCACATCATGGTTTTCTTATCGGTCTCATATCAGATTCAGAGTGGGAACCATGACGCAAATGTTACGTCTATAAGGCTTTAAAAGCCTATGTCGTCTCACTTTGAAGCTCAGACGCAGCGTAGGAAGGACTTCCGGGAACGGAAAGAAGAGCCAGGGCGTTGCCGCAGGACGGGGATAAGAAACCCCGCCCGCCCCCCCCCACACCCCCTCTGGAAGGAGATAGAGAAGAAAGAGAACACATTATGACGATAAAGATGGATTAGCAACTAGAAACCCTTGGATTGGTTTGGATTTTTCGTTTAGATGTTTATTATTTTGAATGGTTTATTATTTTATGGGTCCTTATCGTGTATTTGTTATGCGTGAGTAAGCTGGGCACGGGAGTCGGTGGGGCAAGTAATGGTAAGTAACATACAGTAAAGAAGATGTATTTATTTAACTTGTTATTTTTTCAAGGTTTTTTAACAATGTGTTAGTTTTTTTTTTTTGTGGTATATCATTTTCTTGCCACTTATTATTTATGTACTGTATGTCTATATGTCATATATATATATATACATAGCAGTACAGTACAGGGTAAGAATGATGTTTGTTTTAAAAGGCTGGATTGGATGTGTTTTAAATTATTTTGTGTATGTGCTACAGTATTGCTTTATTGTGAGTTTCAAGTATTAAGGAGATAGATGTACTGGATCATATTCCTGGTATTGTATTGTGTGTTTGAGGAAGGTCCGTGATAGGCTTGTTTGTAAAGGTTGTATTGCTTGGTCGGTTACATATATTTTTTCAAAGGGCTTATTGTTCTGCTGCTAAGGCTGATTTGTTAATGGTTTTAAATGTTCCTATCTAAGTGTGAAGTTGTTTAGGATGTAATATGATTACTACTAATTTATTTTTGTTTCTTGGTTGATTAATTGCAGAATGAATGTGCATAAGATATTTAGGCATCATTTTATTATTGGAATGTACGTTGTTTATAATGGCTTTTCAGAGGTTTAGTGATGATTTAGCAGTAGATGAGAGATGCAGTTATGAATATTAAGGAACTTGTTTAGATTTAGTGTGTATGTTATGGAGCAAGAGTTTGGTTGTATGAACAGTGCTTTTGATAACTCCTTCTACATTATTTGTACTGTATATTGGTTAGCATGTTGTATATAACGTTGTGGTGTATATATGATATATATATAGATATATATAATATATATATATATAATACTATAAATATATATATATATATATATACATAATAACGATATATACTGTAATATAGTCTCTCTTTCTCTATCTCTCTCCTCTCTTCTTCTCTGTCTCTCTGTGTAATATATATACTAACAGTTATATACTATATAGTTGCATGATTGAAGGCCATGCAGTACGAAATTCATGGGTGAAGGGTGGGGGTATATCGGGCCTGTGTGGCTTAACCGCTTAATACTTTGTCGGTTATTATCCGTAAGGTGTTTAAGGGGTTAATTGATATCTGAATTTACTTGCAATGTATTGGCTTTGCATTTGCTATGTATGTTGTGGGCAAGACAAGGATGTTGCTGGCGACGGACACTTCGTATTGATGAGGTCAGTAGTACTTTATTTATTTGAATATGCTATTTAATGTTTTTAATAATGGGCAATTAATCTATTATCCATATCTGGATAATAGTTATTTTGCACATTATTGTACTGTAGGTGTTGGGGGGGAGGGTGTATGTATTGAATGTATAGGCCAGGTTTATTTTTTTTACATCCCCGCTAGCCCCCCCCGCAATCCCTAAACAAGCACCGTTTGGGGCTATACCCATCACCCATCCCCACCCCACTACCCACCCATAACAAATACACACACACAGCACAGCACAGCAGGGCTCCAAAAAATAATAATAATTATAAATATAAATAAATAAATGACATAACTACATTGAAATACCTTTTTATTGATAGTTTAGATGTGCGGGGGGTCCTCCGGAGCTGGAACCGCGTTGTTTTCAGTCTGGGGCCCCGTTGCTCCGCCCGATATAATGCCCCTTTAGTGGGGTTCCGGGTAATCCACTCTGCTTGTTTAAAGGTCCAGATCACGTGATCGCGCCTGTAACCAGCGAGCAAGGGGATGCCGGCACCCCTACAAGGGCCTGTATCTCGTGGTGCACTGGTCCCCAGACCTGAAACCTGTGCGCTTCTGTCTCTGGTAGACACCCTGCACATTACAGATCAATGAAAAACATACATATACACGTATAAATAAACACTCGGTTCTTTACCTTATGCGGCTATGCGCTATGGTCAAGAAGCATCATTTCTCTGTATTTAAATAATATTTACATGAGCGAGGGGTTCCCTGAGCCAGAACTTAATGCTCAGGGACCCCCCCCTGCTCCTGCTCAAATTTATTAAAAATCAAAATGCGGCGTCATTTACCATAGCGATACACGCTAGAGCAATGAAGGGGTTACCACCCGTGCCCGCTTTATTGTGTGTAGTGGGTGGGGATGGGTGAGTGGGGTTATTTGGGCCCTTGGTGTGAGTTTAGCAGTGTTGCGGGTGCACGTTAACCCCTTCACGACGTGCAGTTACTACCGTCTACCGTCACTGAGGGTTAAGCCCTCCCGTCTACCCCCGCCAAGCCCTAAACAAGCACCGTGGGCTATACCCCATTCACCTGCTCCCACCCACTACCCACAATAAAAAAATACACACACACAGGCAATCACAGCAGGCCTCAAAAATAAATAAATAATTATACATAAATAATAAATAATGACAATAATACTTTGAAAATACATTTTTATTGATAGTGTAGATGTGCAGGGGGTCTCCGACGACCGTCGTTGGTTTTAGTCTGGGGACCCCGTGCCCCCCGAGATAAGGCCCCTTTATGGGGTTCCGGTATCCCTCTGCTCGTGGTTTTAAATGTCCGATACGTGATCTGCGTCCCTGTAACCAAGCAGGCAGAGGATACCGGCACCCCCTAAAGGGCCCTGTATCTCGGGGGCACGGGGTCCCCAGCCTGAAACCTTGTGCGCTTTCTGCTCTGGATACCCCCTGCACATGTCAGTATCACTAAAACCCGATACAATATACAGATAAATAAACACTCGTTCTTTACCTTATCGGCTATGCGCTATGGTAAAGAGCATCATTTCTGTATTTTAAATAATATTGTACAGTGAGGCAGGGTTTCCCTGAGCCAGAAATTTAATGCTCAGTGACCCCCCCTTGCTCCTGGCTCAATATTATAAAAATAACAGAAATGTCTGCGTCTTACCCCTAGCGGGATAGCCGCTAAGGCAATGAAGTGGGTTTAACCCACCGTGTGGCCCCCGCTTTAAATTGTTTGTAGTGGGTCTTGGGGGATGGGTGATGGGGTAATTTGGCCCTTGGTGGTAGTTTTAGGGGTTGCGGGTGCACGTTAACGCCTTCACGACCGAGCAGTTAATACCGCTCCGGATCATGAGGGGGTTAAGCCTCCCGCTGACCCCCTCCGCAAGTCCCTAAACAACACGTTTGTGGCTAAGACCAGGGGGGCTTAACCCCTTCATGACCGTAGCGGTATTAACTGCTACGGTCGTGAAGGGGTTAAGTGCACCCGCAACCCCTAAACTCCCACCAAGGGCCAAATACCCCCCCTCACCCATCCCCACCCACCACACACAATAAAGCGGGCACGGTGGGTTAACCCCTTCATTGCCTTAGGGTCTTAGCGGCTCTCCGCTATGTTAATGACGAGCATTTCTGTATTTTTAATAATTGACAGAGGCATGGGGGGGTCCCTAGCATTAATTATGGCTAGGGAACCCCCTGCTCACTGTACAATATTATTCAAATACAGAACTGATGATTCGGTTTCCATAGCGCATAGCACGCTAGGTAAAGAACGATGGTTTTATTTATACTGTTATTGTATGTGTTTAAGTGATACTGTAAGCGTGCAGGGGGTCTCCAGAGCGAAAGCTCACAGGGGTTCGGTCTGGGGACCCGTGCCCCCCCGAGATACAGCCCCTTTAGGGTGGCGGTATCCCTCTGCTCGATTGTTACAGGACGCGATCACGTGACGTACCGTTAAACCAAGCAGAGGGATACGCACCCCTAAAGGGGCCTGTTATGCTCGGGGGGCACGGGGTGTTCCCCCGACCTAAAACCGCAACGCGGTTCACTCAGGAGGACCCCCTGCCAACATCTACACTATCAATAAAAATGTATTTCAAATAATTTTTATGTGGGATGTTTGCGCAGAGAGAGCAGACGGATCCTCTCTGCTGCAAACACATCTCGCCCCGCCGCCCTACAGTATATCATTTATGTAGTGTGCATATACAGTACTGTACAGTATGTTAGGGCTGTACGGGTTGTTGTTATACGAGTTATATATATATTATATACTAGTATATAACTGGCTTAAAACATTCATTATGGGGTACGGCTTCACAGAACAATCCGCAAACGCGCCACCATGTGTATTAGACGGCTTGCAGATTTCAGCAACGCCGGAATAACAACTTAATTCTGCCGGAAAAATAACGCACATGTCACTCTGGCAGAAAACGATCAGGAAACTGAAAAACACCCGGTATAACGATTCCCGAATTCGAGGTGACTAGCCTGCTCGAAATAAAGTGGTGTCGCCAGTGTACATAGAGGTTATTTTAGTAAAGTCTCCAGCTGTCAAAACTGGCCAAAAATGGCGCAATAAAACCGAGCAGTTTATCAAAGAGAAAATCTTGTTCCCCTTTTGATAATTATCACTGCTGTTTCTGTACTGTTTTTGTACCCAGTTTTGACCCAGGAAAACGTGTATAATATGCCCCTTAGTGACAGTATAAATAGCTGCCAATTTCGCACGATTGTAGCGAGAGGGACACACTGAGAGGAGATAGAGAGCGCGCTTCTATATGTCTAACAGGAATTGGCAACAGTGGCACTGGTGGAATCACCACCAGCAGTGTACGTTTTCCTGGGCAGTCTTCCAGTGGCTGGGGTTGCGGCTGGTGCTCTTGGATGAAACCTGACTCCTTTCTTTGTTGCTAAGTGAATGCACCTTTAACCCATTGTAGGCTTGTTGATAAGCAGTCCAGATAGCCCAGGACAATGAAATGCCACGGGGTGGCAATGTCTGCAGGCCCAGGCGGTCCGCAGCACATGGGGGTAAAAGCAATAACAGGCCTTGTCCCCACGTCGGCGCCAGTGCGTCTTCTTGATGGATTACGGCTCTCTATGGGACCGCCCCCGAGTCATGCCCTGGCCGCTCATCGCCTGCAGGAAAGAGCGACGGAAACCACCCTTTCCCAAAAGAAGGGAATTTTGTCTTGGACTGCGGCGGCGCCACTGGGATGGCAAACGACGTCACAGCGGCTGGTGTCAGCCAATGAGGGTGAAGCAGCCGGTCGTGAGTGTCATGGCCGAACCCTCACCTACCTCCCCCCGATTGTCTGCTTTGCTCTGGATGCGCGTCCTAAGATCGAAGCTGAAAATGGTGAACAAAGCGACATGTGCACTCCGATAGAGAGAAAGAAGTGAATGCGGGTAGTAGAATTAGTTCGAAGGCAAAAATGAGGTGCAAAGTGTTTATTTAGGGGGGGGGCGATGTGGCTGGGGTGGGTTGGTAATTCTTTTGGTCTTCCGACTCCGCAGGATAGACCCCCTCCTCCTTTCGATCCGATTCGTTACCTCACCCTGTTTTCTTATTCCTGGTCTTATAGGTTGTGTTTTTACCGTCTCGCTCCCCTTGCTGCGTCTTTGTTCCTCGTGGCGGCACTTTAACCCCACGCCAGTTGCCTCGTCTTCTGTTCCCGGGTTCTTCTTTCCTGTTTACGTACCACTTCAGAACAGGAGCCCTCGATATTTCTTTCGCTTCCCCCTTTTCCTTCCTGATTTATTGATTTACCTTGCTTAAGTTTCCCCCCCCCGTTCAGCTTAGTTTTTATTAGGGGCATACCCGTGCGCGGGTTCCCCCTTTTATTCTTTTTCTTGAATTTCTCATTGCTCCCCTACCCCCCACTCTCACCAGCCCTTTAGCGGGGATTCGTGACGCAATAGCGTTTTTTCCGCTTTCTGTCCAAGTCATCCGCCTCACCCTTTAGTTTACGCCCGCCTTAGTCGTTGCCTGTTTCCGGCTCCCGACGATCCGTGACCCCCGCTTTGGTGGATCGGTAAAGATGGGGGTGGGTAGGGAGGGCGTGAGCGTGAGAGTTGGTAAGGGGGCAGGGGCGTAGCGTTGGGTGGTGGCGGGGAGTGGTGGTGGGTGTAAGGGTAGGGGTAGCCACCTTTTTTTTTTTTTTTTGGTTAAGGGGGTTGGTAAATTAAGAGGACTATGTATGTACTTCTGGCTGCAGATACTAAAATGCATGCCGACCCCTACACAGAAGTTCCAAGGTGGCCGACCTCGCACAGGCAGACAGACCTACAAGGGCAGTTATAGGACCAGAGCAGTCGTTCTCTAATAAGATAAATGTGTCGGGTGATTGTTTATATGTACGTAGCCCCTGGACTCCTGATTCTCTGGCCCCTCTAACACTGCAGCTGTTGCTACTCCTTGCGCTTTTCTCCGCTTTTTCCGTTTCCAACATGACAAAGTATTAAGTTAAATACTATCTGTTATTTCTCTCATTAGTTAAGGGTCACTAGTCCACCATTTAGCGAAAACATATAAGCTGCAAAGCACGTAAGGTTAACCCTTCTGCGGGTCCTACACTATTCTGCACATGTTCTCTTTACTCTCTGGCTGCAGGAAGGAAGTCTCCAATAGACAGATCATCACAAGTTTCTATTTGTATTTGCCATTATATTTGACAATGTCAACAACCTATTACTGTTTGTTATCCCTCCTTGGGAGTTTAGTTCAGGTGTCACCCCCAGAAAAATGTAAAATAAGGATGGGCAAGGTCCTAGGGATTCGAAATTCAATCGTTTTAATAAAAAGAAATAATCAAAAGAACACTTTTTTTGGAACCAAAACACGGGTAAACGTGCCCACCCTTAAAATTAAATTCTGTGTTGCTTAAAAAACAAAAAAACCCATCTATCAGTTTCAAGTATCCCAGGGTGTGCGGGGCAGGTTCATCCAGGAATAAATCAGACAGGGAAAATATAATGCAATAAGTGCACAAAATAACATGATGGGAAAGAGAGAAGGAGTGTGGTCACGCCAGAGCTTAAATCGAAGACCAAGACCCGCAAAGCTCTGGTATTGATTTAAAGAGGCGTTCACTTAAGTTACCACATTACATGCTAACCGTGATCTTCACAGCCTCCAGTCAGTGCGGTTTTCAGCCATAACAGCCGCCTGCGTTCGTTATACAACAGCGTGGTAGGGCTAATCATATGCAAAAGAAGTGGTTAATTTTCTCAACACACCTATTCTCTCCTAGACCTCTACAATCATGGTTTCACGCCTGCTCACTCACGGAGGACAAACGCCCTCACTAAAATAACGACGAGCTCCATGGAGACCAAAGACAGAGGTCATTACACTCTGCTATATTACTGACGACCTCTCATGCATAGCATTGACACCGTGGACCACCCTCTTATCCTCTCACATCTCCATACTCTAGGGTATTCGGAAAAAAAGCTCTATCCTGGATCTCATCTACCTCTCCCATCGTTACTTTCAGTGTCTCGTCTGCTAACACTCTCCTCCTCTCTATTGATCTCTCGTGGGGGTGTACCCCAGGGCTAGTCCTGGGCACTCTTTTCTTTTATATGTACACACTCTCTCTAGGTGACGAAAAGACATCTTTTGGGTTTTATTATACACCTCATGCTGACGGACACACAAAATATACTTTTCAACACCCAACCTACACCTGCTGTTCAAACCAAAGTTTCCAATGTCTCTCCGCTATATCGTCCTGGGATGGCCCTCGCCGCCTTAAACTCAACACATGACGTAAAACAGAGCATCCTCATACTTCCTCCCCAAACCTGGCCCTACTCACTCCTTTGCCACATACTGTCTGGAACGACGGGTCACTCCCCGAGTAGCCCAAGCACGCTGCCTAGGGTTCATCCTCGACACCTCTCACATTCACCCTCACATTCAAAACAGTTGCTAAAAGTCCGGTGATTTTCTCGCGATATACACAAAGATGCGCCCTTTTCGCTCTGTGATCGATCTTAAAACCTGACTCAGGCCGCTCATTCCTCCCGTTATGACTGTAACCTCCTGCTGTCCTGCCTCCTTGCCTTCACTGTGTCTCCCCCACATCGTATCCTAAACGCGCGTGTGCTGCAAGGTCACGCTACTCTTTCTAGATCTGTCTCAGCATCTCTCCCTCATGAATCCCTCTCTGGCTACGACAAATGTAATTGCATCTCACACTCCATTCTCTTCCTCACTTTTAAAGTTTACACCTTCTGCCCCTCTTACATCTCAGCCCTAATTTCTCGCATGACACCATCCCGACTCTTTCGTTTCTTCTCAAGGATGTCTCTTTCTACCCCTTTGTATCTAAAGCCCTTCCGCCTATAACTCTCTCACGGACTGCCCCAACCTGGAATGCCCGTCCCCTCAGTCGACCTGAGGCTACACCCTCTATAATCGCCCCTTAAGAACCACCTAAGACACATTGCTTAAAGGATTCATATGAATGCACGTGGAAATATTCTGAAAATGATACATAAAGCCTTGGCCCCTGCAGACGCACTACCAGAATCCCCTCTACTGTCGTCTGACGTTCTCCCTACATACCAATTAGACTGTAAAGCTCTCGGGGCAGGGACTCCTCTTCCGAAATGTTTACTTTTATGTCAAAGCACTATCCATGATCTGTTATTATATATCTGTTATTATTGATACCATTTGTATTACTAATGTGAAGCGCTATGTACAACTAATGGCGCTATATAAAAGACATACAATACATACAAATACAATATAACAACGCGTATCCACAGAATCTCTGGTATAGTTAATCAGGGATTTAACAACGCATTGTAGGTATGACCAAAAGCCCATACTGAGATTACCTGGGATATATGTTAATTTAACGATTAAATATACTTTGCATATCAATATAATATATATGTCTAAAAGTGTTGTTGGGGGGCTAGATATAGTATAGCAGGGTCCCCTGGTGCCCCGTTTCCCTTACCTCCCGGCGAGGTGCGCGCGGGGGTGACAGCGGAGGCGGGACAATGTGTCAAGCTTGGTATGCCAAGGGTGCCGCATGTTGGTGCAACGGCGCGCACGTTTCGCGTCATGCGTGGCATGATTGCGCAGCGGATGTCATATGACCCAGTAACGGGGCCAAAGGAGTGCAAACATGAGAAAGTGTAACACAGTGGCGGATTAATGCAAGAGAGGCAATGAGCTAACAGACTACAGACGTCAAGCAGCCACTGCTCCGCTATGGATACATTTGCGCGCTGCAGACCAGCCAGTCGGAGCTGGGTGCCATCATGTGCTGTCCCCTCCATCTAGGGTTCTCCAAATGTTATTATGTGTAATGTGTGGTTTTTTTTTTTTTTTTTTTTTTTTTTTCTACCCAAGTTGGATCCATACTCTTCTTGTATGGGATGCAATTATTATTCATGCATTTAAGGCTATTCTGTTGAACATCACAGGACTAACGATTTGGGATCCAATTAAGTAGGGGAGTTCATCAGTTGAAGGTGTACTCTTGGAGTGTTGTATAGTATTTTTAGCACATTTTTATTATATGGCTATTATTGATTATATATATTGTGGCAAATTTGAGGGAATATCCCAGATGTAAGTTGAAATGTTAAATTGAGTTAATGAATTCAGGATTTACAATTTACTCTTTAGTGTTGTTAGTGTTTGCATATTTGGTATGTAGTATTAAAACAGTGGGACTTTGTATGTTAAAATAATTGTATCAATTCATCATAATGTTATGTTGTTGTATTGTAATTTTCTTCTATAACACCTGTTTTTGTGACATGAAACCATTATGGGGGTTGTGTGAGAGATGACTGTTGTATGCGGGGTGTGAGATTGTCATTGGAAGCCAATTAGGCTAATTGATGGACTGCGTTGTTAGATGGGTATTTATAGTCCACTCTAAACACCCCCATGGTATCCTGATGAAAGCACGGCACGTGCTGAAACGCGTAGGAGGAGGAGTCTAGAGGGGTTGCGCTTTGTGCATCCCGTTCATTGCCCCAGTCCTGGTGGTCTAACGTGGAGTCCCTTGGAGAGTGTTACTGCGGAGGGACTGGGGAACTGTTGAGCTGTGGGAGGTTGTGTGAAATTCGGCTTCAGCCCACTGGTGGCTGGCGAGCATCCAGGCCACAGCCGGGAAAGGGTTGGTGCGTCACAGCCGGCCTTGATGATCATACCCGGAAACCCGGCGCCCTGTGAGTAGTTCATCCCTGGTGTGCAAGCCCAGAGAGACTGTGCAGCGGGAGTTTCTGCAGCGAGGCTGTGAAGGAGGAAACAAAAGGAGCCACCAGCGCAAAGATTTGAAGTCTGGGTGAGCTTTTTCTCATTGTGCCTACGGCACCTTCCCATTTCTACACACTTCATTACCGACAGTTGGTGCGCTTTCATCCCAGCTACCACTCTGGATTTATAACTCTTCAAAGGTACTCTTGCCGAGTCTGTCACACAGACAGGGGCATTAACGTGCACTACATCACCTGGACAATCTCAACCTGGCAGAGACTTGGTTACTCATTTTATATATTATATTTTTGTGTATCATCATGCTATGTTCGCTAGTTTTAGATGTGGTTTATACATAAAATGGCGCTGAGGCTGATACCCAACTAATATAGCGCTTCCCTGGTTGTTTTCTTTATTGTCCTGTATTCAGCAAGGTTTGGGTACCTTGCATTGGAAGCTGCTTAGGTGTTTGGATCATTTTGGTTCCGTCTGCCATGTTTGGTGCTTAACCTCAAATTAACCCCTCTCACCCTAATGTTTCAATGTCACTTAACCTATTATATGTATAAAAAGGGGCTTGCGGGGGGGTAGCGGGAGGGCTTAACCCCTTCATGACCGGAGCGGTATTAACTGCTACGGTCGTGAAGGGGTTAAGTGCACCCGCAACCCCTAAACTCCCACCAAGGGCCAAATACCCCACCTCACCCATCCCCACCCACTACACACAATAAAGCGGGCACGGTGGGTTAAGCCCCATATCATTGGGCCTAGCGGCTATCCGCTATGGTAATGACGCAGCATTTCTGTATTTTTAATAATTGAGCAGGAGCAGGGGGGGGTCCCTGAGCATTAATTCTGGCTCAGGGAACCCCTGCTCACTGTACAATATTATTAAAATACAGAAATGATGCTTCTTTACCATAGCGCATAGCCGCTACGGTAAAGAACGAGTGTTTATTTATACTGTATTGTATGTGTTTTATTGATACTGTAACATGTGCAGGGGGTCTCCAGAGCAAAGCCGCACAGGTTCAGGTCTGGGACCCGTGCCCCCGAGATACAGGCCCCTTTAGGGTGTGCCGGTATCCCTCTGCTCTGCTTGGTTTACAGGCCGCGATCACGTGATCGACCTTAAACCAAGCAGAGGGATACCGCACCCCCTAAAGGGGCCTGTATCTCGGGGGGCACGGGGTCCCCAGACCTAAAACCAACGCGGTTCAGCTCCGGAGACCCCCTGCACATCTACACTATCAATAAAAATGTATTTCAAATAATTTTTAATGTGCGGATGTTTGCGCAGAGAGAGAGCAGCGGATCTCTCTCTGCTGCAAACACATCTCGCCCCCGCCGCCCATACAGTAATATCATTTATGTATGTGCATATACAGTACTGTACAGTATGTTAGGGCTTACAGGGGTTGTTGTTATACAGTATATATATATATATATACAGTATATATACTGCATTACAATTCATTATAGGGGACGGCTTCACAGAGAACAGCTCGCAAGCGCCACCATGTGTATTTAGACGGCATTGCAGTATTTCAGCAAGCCGGAATAAAAAGCTTAAATTCCTGCCGGAAAATAACGCAATGCACTCTGGCAGAAAACGATCAGAAACCTGAAAACACCCGAGTATACCCGAATTCGCGGGACTAGCCGTGCTCGAATAAAGTGTGTCGCCAGTGTACATAGAGGTTATTTTATTCAAAGTCTCCCAGCTGCAAAACTAGGCCAAAAATGGCGCAAAAATACAGCAGCAGATTTATCAAAGAAGAAATCTTGTTTCCTTTGATAATTACACTGCTGCTTTCTGTACTGGTTTTGTCCCAGTTTTGTACCCAGGAAACGTTAGTAAATATGCCCCTTAGTGACAGTATAAATTAGCTGCATTCGCACTATTGTAGGGCAGAGGGCACACTGAGGGTAGAATAAGCGTCGCTTCTTATGATGTCACAGGACTTGGCACAGTGGCACTGGTGGAATCAGCCACAGCAGTGCTACGTTTTCCTGGCACGTCTTCCAGTGGCTGGGTGCCGGCTGGTGCTTTGGATAACCGTGACTCCTTTCTTTGTTGCTAAGTGGGACTGCACCTTTAACCCATTGTAGGCTGGTGATAAGCAGTCAGAGTAGCCCAGGACAATGAATGCCCCTGGCAATGGCTGCAGGCCAGGCTCCGAGCTCATGGTGGGTAGCAATACAGGCCTTGTCCCCACTGCTCGCGGCTGCGTCTTCTATGGATTCGGCTCTCTATGGGGCCGGCCCCAGTCACTGCCTGCGCTCGCCTGCAGAAAGCGCGATACGCGACCACCTTTCCCAAAAGAAGGGAATTTTGTCTTGGTGCGGCGGCCGAGGGATGGCCACGTCACGGCGGCGGTTCAGCCAATGAGGGTGAAGCAGCCGCGTGATGTCATGGCCGCCCCCTCCCTCCCTCCCCCCCGATCTCCTGCTCTTCTCTGGATGCGCGTCCCAGATCGCAGCTGAAACTGGTGCACACGCCGCCTGGGCACTCCGACGCGAGCACGCAGTGACTGGGGTCGTAGCCTTAGTGCAGCACACTGCGTGCCCTTGTTTATTTTCGGGGTAAATAAAGGACTTATGTTATTGTACTTCTGCTGCAGATACTAAATGCATGCGACCCCTACACAGAAGTTCCAATGTGGCCGCTCGCACAGGCAGACAGACCTACAAGGGCAGTTATAGGACCAGAGCAGTCGCTTCTCTAATAAGATAAATGTGGGTGATTTATTTATATGTACGTAGCCCCTTGGACTCCTGATTCTCTGGCCCCTCTAACACTGCAGCTGTCTGCTACTCCCTGCGCTTTTCTCCGCTTTTTCCGTTTCCAACATGACAAAGTATTAAGTTAAATACTATCTGTTATTCTTCTCATTAGTAAGGGTCACTAGTCCACCCTTTAGCGAAAACATTATAAGCTGCAAGCACGTAAAGGTTAACCCTTTACTGCGGGTCCTACACTATCTGCACATGTTCTCTTTACCTCTCTGCTGCAGGAAGAAGTCTCCCAATAGACAGATCATCACACGTTCTAATTTGTATTTGCCATCTAATTATTTGCACATGTCAACTAACCTATTACTGTTTGTATATCCCTCCTTGGGAGTTTAGTTCAGGTGTCACCCCCAGAAAAATGTAAAATAAGGATGGGCAAGTCCTCGGGATTCGAAATTCAATCTTTTAATAAAAAGAAATAATCAAAAGAAACACTTTTTTTTGGAACCAAAACACGGGTAAAAGTGCCCACCCTTAAAATAAATTCTGTGTTGCTTAAAAAACAAAAAACCCATCTTATCAGTTTCAAGTATCCCGGTGCGGTGCAGGTTCATCCTAGGAACGTAAATCAGACAGGGAAATATAATGCAATAAGTGCACAAAATAACATGATGGGAAAGAGACAGGAAGTGTGTCACGCAGAGCTTACACTCGAAGACCAAGACCCGCAAAGCTCTGTTATTGATTTAAAGAGGCGTTCACTTAAGTTACCACATTGTTACATGCTAACCGTGATCTTCACAGCTCCAGTCAGTGCGGTTTTCAGCCATAACAGCCGCCTGCGTTCGTATAACAGCCGTTAGGGCTAATCATATGCAAAAGAAGTGTTAATTTTCTCAACACCTATTCTCTCCTAGACCCTCTACAATCTGGTTTCCGCACTGCTCACTCCACGGAAACAGCCCTCACTAAAATAACTGACGACCTCCATGCTGCCAAAGACAGAGGTCATTACACTCTGCTCATATTACTCGACCTCTCTGCAGCATTTGACACCGTGGACCACCCTCTTCTCCTTCACATTCTCCATACTCTAGGTATTCGGAAAAAAGCTCTATCCTGGATCTCATCCTACCTCTCCCATCGTACTTTCAGTGTCTCTTCTGCTAACACCTCCTCCTCCTCTATTGATCTCTCTGTGGGGGTACCCCAGGGCTCTGTCCTGGGACCTCTTCTCTTTTCTCTGTACACACTCTCTCTAGGTGACCTAATAACATCTTTTGGGTTTTATTATCACCTCTATGCTGACGACACACAAATATACTTTTCAACACCCAACCTTACACCTGCTGTTCAAACCAAAGTTTCCAAATGTCTCTCCGCTATATCATCCTGGATGGCCCTCCGCCGCCTTAAACTCAACATGACTAAAACAGAGCTCCTCATACTTCCTCCCAAACCTGGCCCTACTACCTCCTTCCACATTACTGTTGGAACTACGGTCATTCACCCAGTAGCCCAAGCACGCTGCCTAGGGGTCACACTCGACTCCTCTCTCACATTCACCCCTCACATTCAAAACATTTCTAAAACCTGTCGCTTTTCCTCCGCAATATAACAAAGATGCGCCCTTTCCTCTGTTGCTCGACTGCTAAAACTCTGACTCAGGGCCTCATTCTCTCCCGTCTTGATTACTGTAACCTCCTGCTGTCCGGCCTCCTTGCCTCTCACTTGTCTCCCCCACAATCTATCCTAAACGCTGCTGCCAGAGTCACGCTACTCTTTCCTAGATCTGTCTCAGCATCTCCCCTCATGAAATCCCTCTCCTGGCTTACGATCAAATCCTGCATCTCACACTCCATTCTTCTCCTCACTTTTAAAGCTTTACACTCTTCTGCCCCTCCTTACATCTCAGCCCTAATTTCTCGCTATGCACCATCCCGACTCTTTCGTTCTTCTCAAGGATGTCTTCTTTCTACCCCCTTTGTATCTAAAGCCCTCTCCCGCCTTAAACCTCTCTCACTGACTGCCCCACACCTCTGGAATGCCCTTCCCCTCAGTACCCGACTAGCACCCTCTCTATCCACCTTTAAGACCCACCTTAAGACACACTTGCTTAAAGTATCATATGAATAGCACTGTGGATATTCTGAACACATGATACATAAAGCTTGGCCCCTGCAGACGCACTTACCAGAACTCCCTCCTACTGTCTCTGTACGTTCTCCCTACCTACCAATTAGACTGTAAGCTCCTCGGGGCAGGGACTCCTCTTCCGAAATGTTACTTTTATGTCTAAAGCACTAATTCCCATGATCTGTTATTTATATTATCTGTTATTTATTTGATTACCATTTGTATTACTACTGTGAAGCGCTATGTACACTAATGGCGCTATATAAATAAAGACATACAATACAATACAATACAATATAACAACGCGTATCCACAGAGCTCTGGTATAGTTAAATCAGGGATTTAACAACGCATTCGTTAGGTATGACCAAAAGCCGCATACCTGAGATACCTGGGATATATGTTAATTTAACCGACTTAAATATACTTTGCATATCCATATTATAATATATATGTCTAAAAGTGTGTTTGGTGGGCTATATATACTGTATAGCAGGGTCCCCCTGGTGCCCCGTTTCCCTTACCTCCCGGCGAGGTCGCGCCTGACAGCGGAGGCAGGGACAGGTGCAAGCGGTACTGCAAGGGTGCCGCCATGTTGGTGCACGCGCGCACGTTTCGCGCATGCGTGGCATGATTGCGCATGCGCAGTATGACCCAAGTAACGGCGGCCATTAGAAGGGAGTGCACACATGCGCAGAAAGTAACACAAGTGGCGGATAATGCAAGGAAGGCTCAGCAGAGCCTCAACAGACTACAAGTCCCAGCAGCCACTGCTCCGCTATGGATACATTTTGCGCGCTGCAGACCACGCCAGTCGGAGCTGGGATGCCATCATGTGCTGTCCCCCTCCATCTAGGTTCTCCAAATGTTATTTTAGTGTAATGTGTGTTTTTTTTTTTTTTTCTACCCAGGTGATCCATACTCTTCTTGTATGGGATGCAATTTAATCATGCATTTAAGGCTATTCTGTTGAACATCACAGGACTCACCGATTGGGTATCCAATTAAGTAAGGGAGTTCATCATTTAAGTGTACTCTTGGAGTGTTGTATAGTATTTTTAGCACATTTTTATTATATGCCATTTATTGATTTATATACTTGTGGCAAATTTGAGGAATATCCCAAGATGTAATGTTGAAATGTTAAATTGAGTTAATGAATTCAGGATTTACATTTACTCTTTATGTGTTGTTTAGTGTTTGCATATTTGTTATGTAGTATAAACAGTGGGACTTTGTAATGTTTAATAATAATGTATCAATTCATTCAAATGTTATGTTGTTGTATTGTAATTTTTCTTTATACACCTTGTTTTTTTGTGACATGAACCATTACATGGGGGTTGTGCTGAGATGCACTGTTGTACTGAGGGTGTGAGATTGTCATTGGAAGCCAATTAGGCTAATTGATGACTGCTGTCTAGATGGGTATTTATAGTCCACTCTAAACACCCCCATGGTATCCCTGATGAAAGCACGTCACGTGCTGAAACGCGTAGGAGGAGGAGTCTAGAGGGGTTGCAGCTCTTGTGCATCCCTGTCTCATTGCCCCAGTCCTGGTGGTCTAACGTGGAGTCCCTTGGAGAGTGTACTGCGGAGGCTGTGGAACTTTGAAGCTGTGTGAGGTGTGTGAAATTCGGCTCTCAGCCCCTGTGTGCTGCGGCAGCTCCAGGCACAGCCGGGAAGGGTTGGTGCGTCACGTCCGGCCGTGACGTCATACCCGGAAACCCGGCGCCCTGTGAGTAGTTCCATCCCTGGTGTGCAAGCCCAGGAGAGCTGTGCAGCGGAGTTTCTGCAGCGAGGCTGTGAAGGAGGAAACAAAAGGAGCCACCAGCGCAAAGAGTTTGAAGTCTGGGTGAGCTTTTTCTATATTTGATGCCTACGGCACCTTCCCATTTCTACACACTTCATTACCTGCACAGTTGGTAGCGCTTTCCATCCCAGCTACCACTCTGGATTTATACCTCTCAAAGGTCACTCTTGCCCGAGTCTGTCACATCAGACAGGGGCATTAACTTGCACTTACATCACCTGGACAATCTCCAACTGGCAGAGACTTGTGTTACTCATTTTATATATTATATTTTTGTGTATTCATTCATGCTATTTCATGCTATTGTTTTATATGTGGTTTATACATAAAATTGGCTGCTGAGCCTGATCCCAACTAATATAGCGCTTCCCTGGTTGTTTTCTTTATTGTCCTTATTCAGCAAGGTTTGGGTACCTTGCATTGGAAGCTGCTTATGTGTTTGGATCATTTTGGTTCCGTCTGCCATTTTTTGTGCTATAACCACAATTAACCCCTCTCACTCCTAATGGTTCATGTCACATAACCTATTAATGGTATAAAAGTATATGTATTCATAGGATTTAACTACTCACATCATCAAGGTGTATTTTCGTTTCCATTCAATATTTTTTTTTTAATCACACTTGGATTTATTTAATAATCCATTTTACGGTGAGTGGTTTCAGGAACAGATCACCAGGCGCACAAATTTTTCTTTTGTTTGCTAACAAAGTAACCGTCCGCTCCTCGTTTTCTTACCGTGCACCTCACAACTGGAACAGTCTACCGGAGACTCTCACAGACGCCACCAGTCTAAGTTCTTTCATAAGTAAAGCTGCCTCTCATTTTAATCTGGACTGTAACTGTTACATACGCCTATAATATATATTATCTCTTCCTGTGCATGCAATGTCTTGTATATAATGTATAACCCTGTTCACTTAATGTAACTATGTATTTAGATCAGATTAATTAGATTGTAAGCTCTTCGGAGCAGGGACTCCTCTTCCTAAATGTTACTTTTATGTCTGAAGCACTTCTTCCCATTATGTGCTATTTGTATTACTTGTTATTGATATGATTATCACGTGTGTTACTGCTGTGAAGCGCTATGTACATTAATGGCCCTATATAAATAAAGACACATACATACATAAAAACATACATACATACAGATATATACATACACAGTAACATACAGTACATACATACATACATTTGTAACCATGTCATTATAACTCTCACTGTATTACTTCCTGGTAACACATGTTATAAATAAATAAATAAAACTTAACATGGCATTAATCCTATGCTAAGGAGAACACTAACGGCTGTTGTTCCTGCATATAATTAGCTGTGTGGATCCACGTTAGCCTCAGGGAACATCACGTCTGTTACTGATTTTGGGAAGAGTTTGTTGTGAGTCCCATGTTAATGGCGCTTGGTGGCTCTGGCCCTACAGTAAGGCTAAGGCCCCGCTCCCTCAGTCAGCGCGCCCGCACTGCAGACAGGCGGGGCGCTGACATACACAGACCGCGATATGCGGTCTGTAGGGAGCGGGAGCCGGAGTGGGAGGGGGGGCGGGATTGTGGGAGGGAGGGGGGCGGGAGTTTGGGATCTGGTCGTGGTGCCGTCCACCCCCACACACACATACACTCACACACACACACACACACACATATATATACATATACACACACACATATACACATACACACATACATACACACACACACACTTTAACCCGCAGCTCCTTCCCTGCTCCCCGCCCAAGGCGCCTCCCATCTAGCTCCTTCCCTTCCCTCCTCCCCATTGGCTGACTCGCGTACCACGTGACGCGTCAACGCCGAAATTCACAAGATTCTTGCAGCATCGGCCGGCTGACGCGTCACAGTACGTAGTCAGCCCTGCCGGAGGGAGGCAGCGGGGGCAGGGACCATTCGGACAGGGGTCTGGTGGTTCGTGGCCGCGCGCCCCGCCGGCCGCAGCGGGTTCGCAGCCTAAGTGGTATTTTGGGAGCCTTACAGAGACAGCACAGGAGCAGTGTGTCCAGTAGATGGCAGTGCTTGACCACAATGTATTTATTTATAACATGTTTTCCCAGGAAGGAATACATTGAGAGTTACCTCTCGTTTTCATGTATGTCCTGGGACAATGGTTGGTAAGTGCGACTGTGGGTGTAAGGAAGAAGCATTGGGTCTCATCTATTGAAACACTTCATTCAGAACAGGTGTGTTCTCAGGTTTGTCTTGAAAGTGGAGAAACAATGTATATCACAAGGACTACTGCTATTAAAGCTAGCCGTGTAGCATTCACCTAAATATCAATATAGGTTCTTAAGAATGTTTGAGAGGATATCCCTCTTACCAATCTGTATCCTGAAAATAAACATACTGCATTGCACAATAATGCTGAGTATCTCTACAGAATAGCAGCTTCAAATAGGAAGGAGTCGACATCTGCATTGCATCAACATTGCCTGAAATATCCATTGTTATGTGCTGCCCAGTTCCACTAAATAAGCCCGTTTTCCACAGATCTTTTCTAACTAAGTAGAAAGGAACAATTGTAAAAATAATGTCAATGTATTTTAAAACCTTCTTGTGTAAACACAGCAGTTACTGAATGTTGTGGCAGCTATCATATTGTGCCCAGTAAAGAGTTTTGGTCACTAATAACCGACTAGAAATATGTGACTTAGCAGTACACTGTTGACTGTGCTTAGCCATGTAACTCTATTTCCATGTATTATTATTATTATTATTAATATTTGTATTATTATTATTATTTGTAATGCCAACAAGAGATCACAGTAACAATAGGTATGGTGGGTTCTGTTCCATTGAGCTTACAACCTAAAACAGGAGTAGCCAACTGCAGTCCTCAATGGCCACCAAGAGGTCTTGGTTTTAATTTTATTTAATTATTTTGAATTTTCTAAATGTGAGTTCTGCTATGTATAATTGTTACGTCAGTATTGAATATATGTGTCTGCTAGGTGTATGGGCATTGGTCACTAAATTAACCTATAGGAAACCATGTTATACTATAAGAATGCCAGCAAGTCACACAGACTCATTCCCCAGATGAAGTCCTAGCACAAGGACGAAACGCGTAGGGTGGAGGCTTAAGAATATATCTACAGCTCTCCCTATCCCTAGAATTCAGTATTTTACCTCCAGATACCATATTATATCTGTGGACATTACTCACCGGCGCTCCGGTAAAAATACCAACCGATTGACGTCACGATCGTTGTCTCGCGAGACCAGGGGAGCAACGTAGGAGACCTGGAAGGTAGCTGCAGGCGGATCGTACGCACCACGAAGAATCTCAGCGTTCCACGTGGAGAGGAGGCAGACCGCCACACTAAGCAGCAGGACGGAGAGGATTTTATATCCCACATGCCCAAAACATCTGCTACTTTGTAAGTAGCGTTCTACTTTTGCGCAGTAACCAATACAAAACGTACTTCACCATATCTTGTCTCTTTCCTTCTTTTTTCAGAGATCTCAGCCAATATATACTATTGTCTAAGATATGTTCAAATTGTAATTGTTTAGCTACATTTGCGCCTGTGTTTCCCCCTTAAATATATATATATATATATATATATATATATATATATATATATATATATATTATAAAAGATTTTACATGTTTTACTTCTTTAAGAACATAAAAAAACCTTCCAAAATATCTTGATTTTAGCCGACTTATTTAATGGACCTAAATATTTTCTTCTCTGCAGACAGTATACATGTTTTTCATTGTGACTATATGAATTATAATGGGGTTTATTTGTTAAAGTTTCCCAGGTGGAAAAGTGAGTGAGATCTGGTACAGTTTGAATCAGCGGGGGTTTAGTGATAACAAATCTGGGGTAATTGCTTTGTGCTATTTATGCCCAATTTTTTCAGCCCACTTATGTATTTAAAATTATAATATACAATGCAACATTCATCTATTGATTTGAAAAAACAGATAATAATAATAAAAAAAAGATACAAATGATTATAGCTTTTTAAAAAGGAAAATTGCAGAACCCCCTGGGGGCTTCATAAGGATTGATTATATTGTCAATCTTTTGGTATATTTTACCTTTAGTATTTCTGTAATAGGCTTTATTTCATGTCCTGTATTGATAGTTCATGCTTCGTCTCTCTGTAACACCGCGCATTGTGTGTGTTTGTTTCCCATGAGGCTCTCTCAAGTTCAAGCTGCCTTTTTAAAAAAATAATACAATTCCCATTCAATATGTGCATCAATACAATCTGCACACTGACAAGTCGTTAGCTAAGCTGCAGGCCGATCTGTTCTCCTGTAATCGATCGGTTTGCTCAGGGTTATTTAATTCAGTTATTGCTGCAAAACAGTCCCCACGTTGCAAAGTTCTGGGGGGCAGATCATGTGACCCGGCAGTTACTAGATAAAATTGGTGCGCTGCTAGAGAGGGGGCAGGGCTCAAGAGCCAGAGCCTGTCTCAGAAGAGGAAGGGGGTGTGACTCTAGAAATGGTTTCTATAGAAACAAAAATGCTTGTTACATTAGAATACATTAAAAAAAATTCATTAAAAATTGTTTTTAAAAAATGTAAAAGTATTTTCTCATAGTACAGAACTGATTTATTAAAAAAAAAAAAAACACAGACATGTAGGATGTTGCTTGGTCTGCAGCTTTAAGACTGGATGTCGGTGTATCCTATGACAAAGATCCCGCTTTTCGCATGATACGCGTTGGGACCAGTCAGGCTTCTCACTATGGGGGGAGGGTCATTGGCTTCATAACTTTTATTATTTTTATAACAAGATATTTTTAATACAAAAACGTAATTTCAGTGTTGTGACAAACTAACTGCTGTATTGACTGAGTGGGAGAAACAGGGGCTGTGTGATGCCATGGCAGATTCGTATTCCTACCCAAGGAACTCCGAATCCCAAGGCTCCTTAGTTCAGTCCTGGTTTTCCAAGGCTTTACTACAGAAATGTAGAATTATTTACACCACAATGTACTTAGATTACAGCTAGAAAAGAAAGACTGCATTAACATCTCATCATCACAGTCATACTGACAAGTAAAATACAGCTGTTACAAGAACGTCAGCAAACCTCATGGTGGCTATTGACAACTGACAAGGACCACATCTTTACTAGCGACTTTTTATTTGTCTCACAGTGTATGATGGACAAAGCAGGCAGTTTGATTATAATATATACAACAAAAAACAAGCAAAGATGCCCAAAGCTACTTCTAATGTGACAAAAATACACAGTGCAATAAGTATATATTCTCTTGAAAAAGGGCCATTTAGTTCAACCCTTTGGCCAAAGCATCTTAAGCCTGCTGCCACTACAAGGCATGACCGTTAGCAGGTCCTAACACTCCCTGAGTTAAAATTCTTATTTACCTCTATGTAGCCCCGAGGTATATTTTTGCTTTCTGGCCCCCCTCCGCGCTTACCGGGTGGTCGCGGGTGCCGCCGGAGGCTGCAACGGACCCGCCGGCACTTTGCGAGGGTGGGGGCCAGTGCAGGGAGCAGAGCGTTGCGAGGCGCAGGCCGGTTGCCGGGGACGCGATCGGGCCGTCGCTAAGGCCGCGATCGCGTTGCCACCGGCTCGGCGGCTTGAGGAGAGTGCGCCGCCATTGCGCGTAGGTTCGCGCATGCGCAGGAGGCGGCCAGCGCGCGATAGGACTCCAGGGCTAGGGAGAGGTCGCGCGAGAGTAGGGAAGGTAGGAGAGAGAGTTAGGCGGCCATTAGGGGTTCGCGCATGCGCAGGGGAAGCGCGCACGCGGCCCCAATGCTTTAGGCAGCCCCTGGGAACTACAATTCCCAGGAGGCTTAGGGAGGCAGAGGTCAGGTGCTCCCTAGTGGCCAATAGGGCTGAAGAAAGCTCGGCCCGGGAAAAGAGATACATTTCCCGGGCTTTGCAACAGTCAGTCAGGGCAGAGCAGAGGAAGGAGTAGGAAGGGTGCAGGGAGCGCGTGGCTCCTGCATCAGGTAAGGGTCCTCCCTAGATTCCCAGGCAGGCCCCAATTCCCAGGTAAAGGGCAGGGGGTATCTGAAGAGGGACGCCTTAACTAGGGAGGTGACCCTTGAGTGTGGAAGGTGCTGGTTTGGCAGTGTCGCAGCGGAGAGAGCTGTGGGCACTGTCAAAGAGGCACAGTGTGCTAGCAGTGTATGTGCTGCGGGATCCAGGTGGCTGTGTGTGATTGCAGCTGTCTGTGAGTGTGTGTGAATCCCTGCAGGCTGACACCGTGAGCGGTGTGTCAGCTGCAGGTGCTTTGGGAGTAGCTAGTTAATAGCTAGTTGTCAGTTACAGTTGAGACTGGGTAGCTAGGGGAAGAGGGGGCAGGTTATGTCCACAGGCCCTAGGAGTTTTCCCTAAGCCATCCCAGGTTGCGGTTCTTCAGGGACAGGCCCTAGGTTAGGGTTGCTGTCACTCCAGTAGTTAGTGATAGGAGAAAGCGGCTGTTGCGGTTCCCATGCGGTTGGTGTTGCCGTGATCCGGTTGCAGTTCCCGTGGAGCGGTGGGACCCTCGTTGGGGTCCACCGGCAGAGTACCTGGAATAAGGATCAGACGGACGTCTGACCCTTTGAGAAGTGGTTGCGGTCCCGAGCATCGGAGTGCTCGGAAGGTATCTCTGAAGTAATATATGTGCACCAACTGGGCCCTAGCTTAATATAGTGACTGCGCAGTCACCCACGACCTCCGTAGGATTTACGAGACATTGGGTGTGGGGTGATCACAGGACACTTGGTTGGGGAACACCAGACATTGGGTTGAGGTGATGCGGGTAGAGCATCAGGTTATGTTATGTGATGTTATGTAATGAGTTATATGTGTGTGTTAAGTAAAGTGTTAGTTATTGTTTTATCGTATACGTGTGTCATTGTATTTCTTACTCAGGGCTATCTTTCCTAACGGGGGATCCTGGGTAAGTGGAGGCGCTGCACCAAGTAAGGGTAAGGGTTTGCCCTTCCACTCCATGCCCCCTGCCCTTCCACGCCCGGGCAACGCCGGGTATATCAGCTAGTAATTTATAAAAAATTTGTTAAACCAATTCCAACTCACACCTCATATCTGGTGTTTTTGTAGCTCCTAAAAGTGGAGTCACTTTTGCAACAAGGGCGGTTACAATAGAAAATATTTATGCCTCGACTATTTCATATCAAAGATGTGTGCTCGCCCTTCGAGTCTCTGAACAAAGACGCGGCAGGAAGCTTTCTTTAGTAAACCTAAACGTGCATCTTTTAACATTAGTTTTCAATCAAAGATCTCATTTATTAGCTCTTCATATGTATGCTTGAAAGCTGTATTCCAGATCTCACTTTAGTGCAGCACACGTGTATCCGTAACTCCATTATAAAATGGTTGTGTGCATCTAGAATATCCATCAAAAAAATTCTTCTCTTGAACTAGGATCTTCCTGTGTAGTAATCAGGGCAGTCCTGGACGTTTGCTATTTTTTAATGGTTGCCTGTGGATTGTCTTCATACCCTGCCATTCCTGTAGGAAGGTAGGGTGAAGCTTGTGGGGAGCACAGGTTTCTATATATATATATTTTGAAACCTGCGCTCCCACAAGCTTCTCCCCACCATCCAAGACAGGAGAAACTGGATCTTCACCCAAGAGGGTTGAGCAGCGAAGTTTGCCATTCTTATTATTTTATATTTGAGCACTTTGGATTATTGATATTTATCACATTATCTTTATTTATATATATTTCACCTTCATAAGTAGCGCCTCACATTTTTTGTTCTATTCCTGTAGGAAGTCGGGGAGCTCAGGAAACGGCACGAGACTAAGATCGTAGAAATAGATTCCGGCCGTCGGACAGAGTTCGAAAGCAAGCTGGCACAGGCTCTGCAAGAACTGAGGAAGGACCATGAGGAGCACATAGCGGAGTACAAGGAACAGCTGGAGCGGACATTCAGTGCAAAGGTGATTCTTGTTTTATTGGGAAAATATTAGGTTTGCACTAACCAATGTCATTTTTTTTTTCCTCTCTAATTTTGTGCAAATGGTAAAACATATCTTTATGAATGTTTACAAGAGCTGTAGTAAGGAGAGGGTGAACTTTGTCAATCTAGCCCAGGGGTGCGAAAAGTTTCTGAGCTGCGCCCCCCTGCCTGGCAGCCCAAGCACTTGTGGCCCCTCCCCCCCCCCCCCGTCCTAGGACCTGGTGCCAAATAACAGCGGCATTTGATGTGTGTTGCCATGGCAACGCGTCACGTCACATGACCCCGCAGTGTCATTTGACTCCACGTCACCGAACAGCAGACTGAAAGCAGGTAGAACAAGTTGGAGGCCTCGCCTCCCCCGGCATTTAATTTAAATAATTTAAATGCCTTTGGGAGGAGCGCAGGTTTCAGTAACCGCTGTGCCCCCCCAGTTTGCGCACCCCTGATCTTGCCCATGGCTCGGCAACTCCAGTCCTCAAAGGCAATGGTCAGGGAGTGGGAATATCCCTGCTTCAGCACAGGTGACTCGGTTAACAACTAAGCCACTGATTGAGCCAACTGTTCTGAAGCAGGGATATCCCCAATAGCTGTCCTGTTGATGGCCTTTGAGTACAGGAGTTTGCCCCCTGTAATAAATAATTCTTGTTGTGACCACTGGCGGGCCAGGGACAGCTGTTTGAACCCCACATTTGACACTTATTGGTGAGGCTCATCCGATAATGTATTGACATGTTGTACAGTATGCTCATTGTTACAGTATGCTTAGTTTTGTGCCATCATTTTCAATTCGTTAAACAAATGTCTGTGCTTTATTGGATATGACACCATCATCATGTTTGCATCTACAGATACATTATAGAAATGTTTCTCTGATGAGCAGAGGTGTGATAGGCCAGCAAAGTGAAGAAATGGAAGTGCTAGACAGTTTGTTAGAGTGTGAAATCAAGGAACAGATAGAAGCGAGGAAGGAGCAAAAGCTGGATCAGGTACAGAATAAGTGACCATTCTTACTTTATAAGACCCGATCAGCGTGTAGGTATTACATAGTGGGTTTGCCCGGCATTTTCAGTGACTGACTTAGGCATGTAAAAAATCAGCAAGGCGCACTCAAACCCCACAGCGCATCACAAAACAGGGTTACCAGTTGGTACGTCTTGAGGAGCGAAAATAATCCAGATCCCGCAATATGCAGGCAAATGTGTATTAATTACATATTGAGATTAAACCAACGGTTCACTTAATGGCACCTTCATTAGATTACTTATTCTCATTGACCTGACTTCAATAACTATGTATGTATGTATGTATGTATGTATGTATATGTAAAAACTTCTTGTTTTTTGAACACATGGAAAATAGATTGTCTAAACAATCTTTGATCTTGTTCTGTTTCACAACACAAGTCGAGTCCTTCCCACATCACTATATTGACACTGTTTTCCAACTGTTTTCGACCAATGTCCCACAGTTGGAGAACGCAGAGCTTTCCGCAGCAAAGAACAGCGATTATGTCAGCGCAGCCCGGGAAGAGATCAAGGAAACGCAACTAAGGGTAGATACCTTAACCTCGCAACTGAGCCAATGTCACAAACAGGTACACTCCCGTTAACCAATGCAAGCATGATTCTGGTAATGGTGCAATCTAGAATGGCTGGCTGGAAGCCAAGAGCATCTTCCGTTCATGAAAACCCATTTTGTTTCAATGGTAGAACTCTGAGTTGGAGAACAAAGCACGAGAGTTACAGGAGATGTCTGACCGAGCACATGACCTGCACAGGAGACAGATGAGCGAGAAGGACCGACAGGTGTCGGAAATGAGGCACAGGCTTCAGGCTCAGTTGGAAGATTACGAGCACCTTCTGGATGTTAAACTTGCTTTAGATATGGAAATAAACGCATACAGAAAGATGCTGGAAGGCGAGGAGCAGAGGTACGTACACCTGATCTCATTACACACATTCAATCCAATGACCGTGCAGATCTGGGCGCTTTAGTTATCTGTAATGGGGACATCTCGGGATTGGTGCCATAATATTTTGTCCACCTTGTACGTTCGCCCGTGATGCATGAAGCTTTCACATACAGATGTAGCAAGACCTTGAGCTCTCCATGAGCATGAGGAAGAATGCTGATCGTGGCTACAAGGACACAGTCTTGTGGCCACAAAGGATCAACCCTACAGGGGTCCATGCTTTTGAATGGGACCCCGCAGTGCCAATCCTTCACTTGATGGGCCATGAGCTGGGGAGAGAAACACTACTCACATTTCAGATCAGCGCGCACTCCCGCTTTTTATTTTTGACATGGGTTTGATGCAGGGGATTTCTGAAGCTGAACCCCATTCATTTCAGGTCCGGGGATCCCCTGCTTCTCCGCGGTTCAGACCTCGGTAGGGGGTGCCGGTATCTCTGTGCTGTTTGTGTCCTGCTCACGTGGGCCGTGACATGGGAGATTTAAACTTGCAAGACTTCTGAACCTTGAAGCAGGGGCTCCCTGTAGCTGAAATGAATGGGTTCAGCTCCAGAACCCCCCCCCCCTGTTTCAAACCTATGTAAAAAGTAACAAAGCGAGCGCTGCGCGGCAAGACAGACCGCTTCTCACCGCGCAGCGCTTGGACTAGTGGCTGGCCGGTAGGATTAACGCGGGAGGAGTTCCATTCAGCAGCGGGGACGCCTGCAACGTTAACCCTTCTGGGAAGTGTACGGCCCTCCCGGGTGGGAGGGCTGCATTAGCCGTTCCAATTTGCGGTCCCGTACAGCGTACGTCTTGCTACATTTGTAGATCACTGACATGCATTTCTTCAAAGTTGGCGAGCTAAAATATAGACTTTGGAGATGGTAGTTGTATGTTTGCAGGTACAGCTGTAGCGGCTGTTATTGCTTCCGCTAGCGTGTTGTAGCGGGATGCACAATGCGCTATCGGGAGCAAACGCCATTGAAAACTAATTGGACGCACACAAGGGTCCGGACCAGCGGCTGCAATAACATCTGCTACATCTGTATTTATTACTTTCACTTTTTCAATAGTAGTTGGACCTTTCGCACCCTCCACAGTGTGCTACGTATCTAATGGCTTGTAATGAGAATGTATGTCTCAAATGCCCATCCGGGATCTAGGCTGAGGCTATCACCAGGCTCTTCCAAGCGAAGTCCAGTTTCTCGAACATCTACAAGTCCGACGGGCCGCATTCTGCGTGGGAAGAGAAAGCTAGAAGGGTCTGAGACAGCTGAAGGCAGAAGGGGATACAAGATCGTACAGCAGGCCAGCTCTACAGGGCGAGTGGCAGTGGATGAAATAGACCCACAAGGGAAATTTGTCAGGCTGCTGAACAATTCACAGGAGGTACATATGGCCAACACTGTGTGTACACCAGGGGTGGGCAACTCCAGTCCTCAAGGGCCACCAACAGGTCAGGTTTTCAGCAATCCCTGCTTCAGCACAGCTGACTGTCATTGACACAGCCACCTGTGCTGAAGCAAGGATATTCTGAAAACCTGACCTGCTGGTTGCCATTGAGGACTGGAGTTGCCCACCCCGGTATATATGCATCTTGATTGATGACATGCAAGGGTATACTTCATAACTATTTGTGGAAAATGTATATATTTTGGCATATTCTATATAAATTGACGGCAATAAATAAAATATTGTAAATGATGAGGGATGGGCTCTCCACACACCTTACACTTTCAAGGGAATTATGTATGTCACGCTACACTATGTGGTTATTTGGCATCGTTTGTCCCTCCAACAGAACTGGTATACATGTTTCTGCTCCCACTTTATTTTATTTCTTTTTATTTGGAACAATGGCTGCATGGTTTTCCCACAAAGGTATAAGCCATAAACTATCATGCAGTGAAAGTAGCCAATCTATCTATATATTTCTCAAACCGTTGTATTCCTGTCTGTCCTGTCCCAAGGGGTAATCACATTGGACCTTTGGCCCGTCACTCCGCCTCAGGCCAATGAGATGGCTCCCTTGGCCCGCCCGCCACCGCACACCTCTCATTGGCCTGAGGCGGAGTGACGGGCCAAAGGTCACACACACACACACACACACCCCCCCCCACCCCTACCCCAAACATTACCACATAATATATATATATATATATATGTATATAAGTGTCAAAAGGAGTGCAAGTGGTCGTGGCTAAGGAAAATCTAAATAAGAGTTTTCCTCTGACCGGGACTTAGCCCGGAATCTCCTTGTACCCAAATCGGCGTGAAGTTCCAAGCGCCACCGTTCCCTTCTCTTCTGAGAACTTGGACTTTTCTTGACCGCAAATTACCACAAATCCTCTGGAACCGAAATCGGCATGAAATCCCAGCCACATCCACTACGGTCGATTTTGAGAACTTGGGCGCAAAAGTCGGGCTTTAGTCTCTGGCATGCAGGCTTTCCTGGCTTGAAATCGAAGCCGGTCACTCTGCTATTCGCGCAAGAGCAAATTTGAAAAGCCCGCCCGCACTTTTACTACCGGAGGACTCGAATCTGATTGGCTCATCGATTCTTATAGTATTTTTGGTTTCATTCACAAAACTCAGCAGCCAATCACCGCGTGGGAAAACTCCCAACAACCAATCAGAGCCAAGCCGGCTAGAAAAGCCGGGTTCGCGGGAAATATTAAATTGCCAAGAGACATGCGCACGTTCGCCACCTCTGTCTCTGGCTATCTTAATGCCACCCGCTGGTGCAGGCTCCACCAGGTCTGGCAGAGCAAATGGCAGACATTGTTCTCCGGACCGTGGTACTTCGCCCTTCCCCGCTGCCCATTTGCTTATCACACCTCTGGGCATCCTCTGGTTGCTTTGAACTCCGATGTCCAGCAGACTTACCGGCGCCTATGGGTTAGCTCGGGCAGCCTGTCTGACATGGGTTCCGAATGTAAAAACACATTACATACAGTACATTAATAAAGTATATTGTAATACACTAAGGTATCTGTTTTCATATACTCCTGAGTCTCTGGGTATAGGGGACACAATAAGAAAGATGTTGGTACTTTTATTCCTAGCTGCCTTATTCCCCATACACTATTGTATTGTATTGTATGTCTTTATTTATATAGCGCCATTAGTGTACATAGCGCTTCACAGTAGTAATACATGTGGTAATCAAATAAATAACAGATAATATAAATAACAGATCATGGGAATAAGTGCTTTAGACATAAAAGTAACATTTCGGAAGAGGAGTCCCTGCCCCGAGGAGCTTACAGTCTAATTGGTAGGTAGGTAGAACGTACAGAGACAGCAGGAGGGAGTTCTGGTAAGTGCGTGTGCAGGGGGCCAATCTTTATGTATCCTGTGTTCAGAATATCCACAGTGCTATTCATATGCTTCTTTAAGCAAGTGTGTCTTAAGGTGGGTCTTAAAGGTGGATAGAGAGGGTGCTAGTCGGGTACTGAGGGGAAGGGCATTCCAGAGGTGTGGGGCAGTCAGTGAAAAAGGTTTAAGGCGGGAGAGGGCTTTAGATACAAAGGGGGTAGAAAGAAGACATCCTTGAGAAGAACGCAAGAGTCTGGATGGTGCATAGCGAGAAATTAGGGATGAGATGTAAGGAGGGGCAGAATAATGTAAAGCTTTAAAAGTGAGGAGAAGAATGGAGTGTGAGATGCGGGATTTGATTGGAAGCCAGGAGAGGGATTTCATGAGGGGAGATGCTGAGACAGATCTAGGAAAGAGTAGAGTGATTCTGGCAGCAGCATTTAGGATAGATTGTAGGGGAGACAGGTGAGAGGCAGGAAGGCCAGACAGCAGGAGGTTACAGTAATCAAGACGGGAGAGAATGAGGGCCTGAGTCAGAGTTTTAGCAGTCGAACAACAGAGGAAAGGGCGTATCTTAGTTATATTATGAGGAAAAAGCGACAAGTTTTAGAAATGTTTTGAATGTGAGGGGCGAATGTGAGAGAGGAGTCGAGTGTGACCCCTAGGCATCGTACTTGGGCTACTGGGTGAATGATTGTAGTTCCAACAGTAATGTGGAAGGAGGTAGTAGGGCCAGGTTTGGGCAGCGGCCCCCCGCCGCAGCGCGCGTAGTTTCGCGCCTAAGTGGTATTTTGGGAGCCGTACAGAGACACACAGGAGCAGTGTGTCCAGTAGATCGGCAGGCTTGACTAACAATGTATTATATTAAACATGTTTTCCCAGGAGGTAATGACATTGAGAGTACTCTCTTTTTCATGTATGTCCTGGGACAATGGTGGTAAGTGCGACTGGGGTGTCGTATGTAAGGAAGACAGCCATTGGGTCTCATCTTATTGAAAACACTTCATTCAGAACAGGTTGTGTTTCAGTTGTCTGAAAGTGGAGGAAGAAAAACAATTATAATCACAAGGACTACTGCTATTAAAGCTAGCAGTGAGCATTCACCTAAATATCAATATAGGTTCTTAAGAATGTTGAGAGGATATCCCTCTTACCAATCTGTATCCTGAAAAAAAATACTGCATTGCACAATTAATGCTGAGTATCCTCTACAGGAATAGCAGCTTAAATAGGAAGGATCGACATCGCATTGCCATCAACATTGCCTGAAATATCCATTGTTATGTTGCTGCCAGTCACTAAATAAGCCCGTTTGCACAGATCTTTTCTAACTAGTAGAAAGGAAACATTGTAAAAATAATGTCCCCCCCAAAACAACAATGTATTTTAAAAAACCTTTCTTGTGTAAAAACATCAGTACTGAATGTTGTGGTATGAAGATTATCATATTGTGCCAGTAAGAGTTTGGTCACGAATAACCGACTACTAGAAATATGTGACTGGTAGACAGTACCCACGTGACTGTGCTTAGCCATGTAACTCTATTTCCCTGTATTAGTTTTTATTATTAATAAATGTTTTTTTCGGTGTATTATTATTATGAAGTTGTAATGCCAAACAAGAGACGCACGTAACAATAGGTATGGTGGGTTCTTCCATTGAGCTACAACCTAAAAAAACAGAGGAGCCAACTGCAGTCCTCAATGGCACCAAGAGGTCTGGTTTAAGTTTATTTAATTAATTTTGAATTTTGAATTTTCTAAATGTAAGTTCTGCTATGTATAAATTGTTACGTCACAGTAGTTATGTAATATTGGGGTCTGCTAGGTGTATGGGCATGGTCACTAATATTAACCCTATAGGAAACCATGTATACATAAGAATGCCAGCAAGCACCACAGACCATCCCCAGATGAAAGTCCTAGCACAAGGACGAAACGCGTAGGGTGGAGCTTAAGAAATATATCTACAGCTCTCCCTTATCCCTAGAATGTCATTATTTTACCTCCAGATACCATATTATATCTGGGACATTACTCACCGCGCTCCGGTAAAAATACCAACGATTGACGTCACCGATCGTTGTCTGCGGACGCAGGGGAGCAGTAGGGAGACAGGAAGTAGCTGCAGGCGCGATCGATACGCACCACGAAGAACTCTCAGCGTTCCAGTGGAAGAGGAGGCCAGACCGCCACACTAAGAAGCAGGACGGAGAGGATTTTCTATCCCACATGCCCAAAATCATCTCTACTTTGTAAGAGCGTTCGACTTTTGCGCAGCTAACCAATACAAACGTACCTTCACCATATCTTGTGCCCTTCCTCTTTTTTCGAGATCTCAGCCAATATATACTATGGGTCTAAGATATGTTCAAATTGTAATGTTTAGCTAAATTTGAGCCTGTGTTTCCCCCTAGTCCCCATAGATATATGATAATAGAGATATATAGTATATATATAATCTATATATATATATTATAAAAGATTGTACATATGTTTTACTTTTTAAGAACATAAAAAAACCTTCCAAAATATCTTGATTTGAGCCGAATTATTTAAGGACCTAATATTTCTTCTCTGCAGGCAGTATACATGTTTTCATTGGACTAATGAAGGATAATGGGGTTGATTTGTTAACAGTTTCCCAGGTGGAAGTGAGTGGAGAGTGAGTGAGATCTGTACAGTTTGAATCAGCGGGGGTTAGTGTTTAGTGATAAAAAAATCTGGGGTTATGATAATTGCTTTTGTGCTATTATGCCCAATTTTCAGCCCCTTATGATTTACAATTATAATATACAATGCAAAAACATTAATCTATGATTGAAAAAACACAAAAATAATAATAATAAAAAACAAAGATACAAATGATATAGCTTTAAAAAGGAAATTGCAGAACCACCTGGGGGCTTCATAAGGATTGATTATTGTCTAACTTTTGGTTATTATATTTTACCTTTAGTTATTTCTGTAAAGGCTTTATTCATGTCCTGTATTGATAGTTCATGCTTCGTCTCTCTGTCACACCGCGCATTGTGTGTGTGTGTTTCCATGAGGCTACTCTCAAGTTCAAGCTGCCGTTTTAAAAAAATAATACCAATTCCCTTCAATCGGTGGATCAATACAATCTGCACACTGACAAGGCGTTAGCTTAAGATGCAGGCCGATCGGTTCTGCCTGTAATAGATTCGGTTGCTCAGGGTTATTTAATTCAGTTATGCTGCCAAAACAGTTCCCCACGTTGCAAAGTTCGGGGGGCAGATAATGTTGACCCGGCATTTACAGATTAAACTTGGTGTGCGCTGCTGCTTAGAGAGGGGGCGGGCTCAAGAGCCAGAGCTGTCTCAGAAGAGGAAGGGGGTGTGTGAGTTTGTGTGATGAATCTAGAAATGGTTCTTAGAAACAAAAAGGCTGTTACTTAGAATACATTAAAAAAAAGTCATTAAAAATTGGTTTTAAAAAATGTTAATTAAAAGTATTCATTCATAGTAACAGACTGATTTATTAAAAAAAAAAAAAAACACAGACATGTAGATGTTGCTTGGTCTGCAGCTTTAAGACTGGAGATGTCGGTTGTACTCCTCTGACAAAAGATCCCGCTTTCGAAGATACGCGTTTGGGACCAGTCAGCTTCTCACTAGGGGAGGAGGGTCATTGGCTTCATAAACTGTTTTATTTTTATAACAAGATATTTTTAATACAAAAACGTAATTTCAGTGTTGTGACAAACTAAACTGCTTATGACCTGAGGGGAGAAACAGGGCTGTGTGATGCCATTGGCAGATTCGTATCCTACCCAAGGAACTCCGAATCCCAAGGTTTTTAAATCCCCCCTCTCCTAGTTCAGTACTGGTTTTCCAAGGCTCTTTACAATACAGAAATGTAGAATTTACACCACAAGGTACTAGAGTAAGATAGAAAGAAAGGATGCATACATCTTCATCATCACAGTCATTACTGACAAGTAAAATCCGCTGTTACAAGAAGTCAGCAAACCTCATGGTGGCTATACAACGCAAGGGACACATCTTTACTGCGACTCTTTTATTGTCTCAAGTGTTGATGGACAAAAGCAGGCGTTTTTTGATATAATATATACAACAAAAAAACAAGCAAAAGATGCACACAAGCTACTTCTAATGTGACAAAACATACACAGTGCAATAACGTATTTATTCTCTTGAAAAAGGGCCATTTAGATTCACTTTGGCCACAGCATCTTAGCCTGCTGCCATACAAGGATATGACCCGTTAGCAGGGTCCTAACACTCCATGAGTAAAATTCTCATCTACTATGAGGTAGCCCCCGAAGGATATTTTTGCTTTATGGCACCCCTCCGCGGCTTAAAGGCGTGGTACGCGCGGTGCCGCGGAGGCTGCAACGCGACACGCCTGGCACTTTGCGAGGGTGGGGGCCAGTGCAGGGAGCAGAGCGTGCGAGGCGCAGCCGGTGCGGGGACGCGATTCGGGGCCGTCGCTAAGGACCGAGATAGTAGTTGCAAACGGTCGGAGGATGAGGCATGGTAGAGAGTGAGCCGCAATTGCGCGTAGGTTCGCGGCATGAGATGGAGTGCGGCCAGCGAGCGATAGGACTCCAGGGCTAGGGAAGAAGGAGGTTTGCGCCGAGAGTAGGGAAGGTAGGAAGGAGAGTTTAGAGCGGCCATTAGGGGTTCGCGCATGCGCAGGGGAAGCGCGCACGCGCCCCAATGCTTAGGCCGCCCTGGGAATACAATTCCCAGGAGGCTTAGGGAGGCAGAGGGTCAGGTGCTCCCTCGTGGCATAGGGCTGAGAAGAAAGCTAGGCCCGGGAAAAAGAGATACATTTCCCGGGTTTGCAACAGTCAGTCCAGGGCAGAGCAGAGGAAGGAGTAGTAGGAAAGGGGGAAGGGAGTGCGTGGGGGTGGTCCTGCATCAAGGCGGTAAGGGTCCCATAGATTCCCAGGAGCCCCAATTCCCAGGTAAAGGGCAGGGGGGTCTGAAGAGGGACGCCTTAAATAGGAGGGGAACATTGAGTGTGGAAGGTGCTGGTGCAGTGTCGCAGCGGAGAGAGCGGTGGGCACTGTCAAAAGAGGACACAGTGTGCTAGCAGGTATGTGTGCGGGATCCAGGTGCTGTGTGTGATGCAGAGTCGTGAGTTGTTGTGAATCCTGCAGGCTGACACCGTGAGCTGTGGAGGTGGTCAGCTGCAGGTGGCCTTGGGAAAGTAGCTAGTAATAGCTAGTTGTCAGTTACGTTGAGACTGGGTAGCTAGGAAGAGGGGGCAGGTTATGTCCACAGGCCCCTAGGAGTTTTCCCTAAGCCATCAGGTTGCGGTTCTTCAGGGACAGGCCCTAGGTTAGGGTTGCTGTCACTCCAGTAGTTAGTGATAGGAGAAAGCGGCTGTGCGGTTCCCATGCGGTTGGTGTTGCCGTGATCCGGTTGCAGTTCCGTGAGCGGTGGGACCCTCGTTGGGGTCCGGGCAGATGACCTGGAATAAGATCAGACGGACGTCTGACCTTTGAGAAGTGGTTGCGGTCCCGCGCATAGGAGTGCTCGGAAGGTATCTCTGAAGTAATATATGTGCACCAACTGGGCCCTAGCTTAATATAGTGACTGCGCAGTTCACCATCGACCTCGTAGGATTTACGAGACATTGGGTTGTGGGGTTGATCACAGGACTTGTTGGGGAAAACACAGACATGGGGTTGAGGTGATGCGGGTAGAGCAAGTTTATGTATGTGATGTTATGTAAGAGTTATATGTGTGTGTTAGTAAAGTGTTAGTTATTGTTTATCGTATACGGTGTCAGTGTATTTCTTACTCAGGGCTATACTTTCCTAACGGGGATCCTGGGTAAGTGGAGCGCTGCACCAAGTAAGGGTAAGGGTTCCCCAGGCTCCCACTAGCGGAGGCTCAGATACTCCTGGAGCCACACACAGGTATGAGTCAGTAACCTGTAGTCCTTTATAAGCAGTTGTTTGCGGGAAAGGGACCGGTAGACCACGACCAGGCCAATGTGAGGTGGTGTCGGCCGGTTCACAAAAAGGGTACCTCTATAATTAGGAAAGATGATCATATTGGTTCTGTCGTAACCAGCCAAATGAAACTGACCTGCCAACTTGGAAGTTGGGGAGGGTGAGCTTAAACACTTGGGGTGGGGGGGGGGGACCACTAACCTCCCAAAAACAGCTGAGACAGCTGCACATAGTTAATAACACACAGATACCGAACAAGCTCTGAGAAACCCAAACATTACCACATTATATATTGATTTCTCAACCGCTGTATGCCTGTCTGTCTGTCCTGTGTCTCCCTGTCCTAGGGGTAATCACATTGGACCTTTGGCCCGTCACTCCGCTCAGGCCAATGAAGATGGCTCCCTTGGCCTGCCCGCCCCCCGCACACCTGCATTGGCCTTAGGCGGAGTGACGGGCCAAAGGGACACACAACCACACACACTCACTCTCTCTTCCCCCCCCGTCTTCCCCCCCCCCCCCCCACATCACGTGCTCCGCCCTGCACCGGCACCCAGACGGAGGGAAAGTGCGGCGCAGCCCTCCTGCCACAGCCGTCAACTTCAGGCTCCTCCCCCCTCGCTCTCAACTGGCTCCCGGACGGAGGGGAAGCACGGCACGGCCCTCCTAACCCAGCCGCCAATGCTCCCTTACCTCCCGGCGCTCCCTTACCTCCCCGGCGCTACTCTCCCGGCCTGCTGGGGGCCAAGCAACCTCTCGGACTGTGCCAGCCCACTCTCCACCACATCTCACTCCCGTCGGTGTGTGTGTGTGTGTGGAGGGGACATTTTACTCCTGCCAACAATTTGGTGCCTCACTTTCACCCCTACCCTGCCCTGCACCGGCTCCCGGACGGAGGGAGAAGTGCGGCGCGGCCTCATGCCACAGCCGCCAACTTCAGGCTCTCCCCCCTTGCTCTCAACGGCTCCCGGATGGAGGGGAAGCGCGGCACAGCCCTCCTAAACCCAGCCGCCAACGCTCCCTACCTCCCCGGCGCCTCCCTACCTCCCCGCGCTACCTCCCCGGCTGCTGGGGGGCCAAGCAGCCTCCTCGGATCTGCGCCAGTCCCACTCTCCACCACCTCTCACTACGTCGTGTGTGGTGTGTGGAGAGGGACATTTACCTGCCAACAATTGTGCCTCACTTTCACCCATACCCCTGTCCTTCACACACCCTAACCCTGCCCCCACCCCCCCCTACCCCCTGCCCTTCCCTCCCCGCCAACCCCTGCCCCTTCACCCCCCCCCCACCCCACACTCACCCCCCCACCCCTGCCTTTCACTCCCCCACCCTGTCCTTCACCCCACCCTACCCTGTTCCTTCACCCCCCCTTACCCAGGCCTTCACCCCCACCACCCCGTGCCTTCACCCCCCCTATCCCCTGCCCCGTTCACCCCCCCTACCCCTGCTCTTCACCCACTCCACCCCTGCCCTTAACCACCCTACCCCCCATCCCTTACCCCTGCCCTTCACCGCCCACCCCTACCCCTGCCCTTCACCCCCCACCCCTGCCCTTCACCCCCCCACCCCCTGCCCTTCACCCCCACCACCCCCTGCCCTTCACCCCCCCTACCCCTGCCCTTCACCCCCCCTACCCCTGCCCTTCACCACCCTACTCTGACATCATACCACCCCTCCCTTGCCCTACCCCTACTCATCCACCCCCCATACCCTCTGCCATCAAAGAACACCGCCCTTAACCCCCCCTTACCCCGGCACCGTCACCACCCCCGTAACCCCTGCCCTCACCCCCCCCCTACTCCTGCCCTTCACCAACCACACCCCTGCCCTTCACCCCCCTGATCCCCCTTAACCACCCCCTACCCTGCCCTCACCACCCCCTACACTGCCTTAACCCCCCACAACCACTGCCCTTACCCTCCCACCTTCACCCCCCTACTCCTGCCCTTCACCCACCCCCTATTCCCTGCCCTTACCCCCCCTACCCAATGCCCTTCACCCCCCCACCCCTGCCCTTCACCACCCCCCCCTCACCCCTCCTACCCTGCCCCTTGCACCCCCCCCCCACCCGACCCTCACCCCCCCCACCTCTCCACCCACCGCACCCCTGCCTACCTCCCCGTCACCCCCCCACCCTTCACCCCCCCACCCTACCCTTCACCCCCCCCACCCCTACCCAAACATTACCACATAATATATATATATATATATATGTATATAAGTGTCAAAAGGAGTGCAAGTGGTCGTGGCTAAGGAAAATCTAAATAAGAGTTTTCCTCTGACACGGACTTAGCCCGGAATCTCCTTGTACCCAATCGGCGTGAAGTTCCAAGCGCCACCGTTCCTTCTCTTCTGAGAAATTGGACTTTTCTTGACCGCAAATTACCACAAATCCTCTGGAACCGAAATCGCGATGAAATCCCAGCCACATCCACTACGGTCGATTTGAGAACTTGGGCGCAAAAGTCGGGCTTTAGTCTCTGGCATGCAGGCTTTCTGGCTTATCGAAGCCGGTCACTCTGCTATTCGCCAAGAGCAAATTTGAAAGCCGCCCGCACTTTTACTACCGGAGGACTCGAATCGATTGGCTCATCGATTCTTATGTATTTTTGGTTTCATCACAAAACTCAGCAGCCAATCACCGCGTGGGAAACTCCCAACAACCAATCAGAGCCAAGCCGGCTAGAAAAGCCGGGTTCGCGGGAAATATTAAATTGCCAAGAGGACATGCGCACGTCGCCACCTCGTCTCTGGCATCTAATGCCACCCGCTGGTGCAGGCTCCCACCAGGTCTGGCAGAGCAAATGGCAGACATTGTTCTCCGGACCGTGGTACTTCGCCCTTCCCCGTGCCCATTTGCTATCACACCTCTGGGCATCCTCTGGTTGCTTTTGAACTCCGATGTGCCAGCAGATCTACCGGCGCCCTATGGGTTAGCTCGGGCACGCGTATGACATGGGTTCCGAATGTAAAAACACATTACATACAGTACATAAATAAAGATATTGTAATACACTAAGGTTATCTGTTTCATATACTCCTGAGTCTCTGGGTTATAGGGGACACAATAAGAAAGATGTTGGTACTTTTATTCCTAGCTGCCTTATTCCCCCATACACTATTGTATTGTATTGTATTGTCTTTATTTATATAGCGCCAATAGTGTACATAGCGCTTCACAGTAGTAATACATGTGGTAATCAAATAAATAACAGATAATCTAAATAACAGATCATGGGAAAGAGTGCTTTAGACATAAAAGTAACATTTCGGAAGAGGAGGTCCCCTGCCCCGAGGAGCTTACAGTCTAATGGTAGGTAGGTTAGAACGTACAGAGACAGCAGGAGGGGAAGTCTGGTAAGTGCGTGTGCAGGGGGCAATCTTTATGTATCCTGGGTTCAGAATATCCACAGTGCCTATTCATATGCTTCTTTAAGCAAGTGTGTCTAAGGTGGGTCTTAAAGGTGGATAGAGGAGGGTGCGTGGTGGGTACTGAGGGAAGGGCATTCCAGAGGTGTGGGGCAGTCAGTGAAAAAGGTTTAAGGCGGGAGAGGCTTTAGATACAAAGGGTGGTAGAAAGAAGACATCCTTGGAGAAGAACGCAAGAGTCTGGATGGTGCATAGCGAGAAATATGATAGGGATGAGATGTAAGGAGGGAGCAGAATAATGTAAAGCTTTAAAAGTGAGGAGAAGAATGGAGTGTGTGAGATGCGGGATTTGATTGGAAGCCAGGAGAGGGANNNNAGGAATTGTGAAGGGGGATACACGTTACGCATTTATAGTTTCATGAGGGGAGATGCTGAGACAGATCTAGGAAAGAGTAGAGTGATTCTGGCAGCAGCATTTAGGATAGATTGTAGGGGAGACAGGTGAGAGGCAGGAAGGCCGGACAGCAGGAGGTTACAGTAATCAAGACGGGAGAGAATGAGGGCCTGAGTCAGAGTTTTAGCAGTCGAGCAACAGAGGAAAGGGCGTATCTTTGTTATATTGCGGAGGAAAAAGCGACAAGTTTTAGAAATGTTTTGAATGTGAGGGGCGAATGTGAGAGAGGAGTCGAGTGTGACCCCTAGGCATCGTACTTGGGCTACTGGGTGAATGATTGTAGTTCCAACAGTAATGTGGAAGGAGGTAGTAGGGCCAGGTTTGGGAGGAAGTATGAGGAGCTCTGTTTTAGCCATGTTGAGTTTAAGGCGTCGGAGGGCCATCCAGGATGATATAGCAGAGAGACATTCAGAAACTTTGGTTTGTACAGCAGGTGTAAGGTCAGGTGTTGAAAAGTATATTTGTGTGTCGTCGGCATAGAGGTGATAATTAAACCCAAAAGATGTTATTAGGTCACCTAGAGAGAGTGTGTACAGAGAAAAGAGAAGAGGTCCCAGGACAGAGCCCTGGGGTACCCCCACAGAGAGATCAATAGAGGAGGAGGAGGTGTTAGCAGAAGAGACACTAAAAGTACGATGGGAGAGGTAGGATGAGATCCAGGATAGAGCTTTGTTCCGAATACCTAGAGTATGGAGAATGTGGAGAAGAAGAGGGTGGTCCACTGTGTCAAATGCTGCAGAGAGGTCGAGTAATATGAGCAGAGTGCAATGACCTCTGTCTTTGGCAGCATGGAGGTCGTCAGTTATTTTAGTGAGGGCTGTTTCGGTGGAGTGAGCAGTGCGGAAGCCAGATTGTAGAGGGTCTAGGAGAGAATAGGTGTTGAGAAAATGGAGCAAGCGAGAGAATACAAGACGTTCAAGGAGTTTAGAGGCAAAAGGCAGGAGGGAGACAGGTCGATAGTTAGAAAGACAGGTAGGGTCAAGCATGCTGTTTTTGAGTAATGGTATGACTGTTGCATGTTTGAAGGAGGATGGAAAGGTTCCAGAGCAGAGGGAGGAGTTAAAAATGTGTGTAAGCGTAGGGATTATAGTAGGAGCTAGAGGTTTTAGGAGATGGGAGGGAATGGGGTCAAGAGGGCAAGTGGTAGAGGGAGAAGAGGCGATCAACAGCGACACATCCTCCTCTGAGACAGTGGAAAAAGAGTCAAGGAAGGCAGGAGGAGAGTTAGGAAGAGGTGTAGGATGGGGGGAAGAAACAGAGGGGATGTTCTGCCGTATGGATTCCACCTTTTCCTTAAAATAGTCAGCAAAGTCCTGAGCGGAGATGGAGGAAGGAGAGGCAGCTGAGGGTGGTTTGAGTAGAGTATCAAAGACAGAGAACAGTCGGCGTGGGTTAGACTTGTGCATGTTGATTAGTGCAGAAAAGTAGGCTTGTTTAGCTTGTGAGAGGGCAGAGTTGAAACAGGATAGCATAAATTTGTAGTGAAGGAAGTCTGCGAGAGTGTGAGACTTCCTCCAGAGGCGTTCAGAGGAACGAGTGGAGGAATGCAGATTGCGTGTGTGTGAATTTAGCCAGGGTCTAGGGTTAGAAGGGCGAGGGCGGCAGAGAGAAAGCGGGGCATGTAGATCAAGAGACGAGGACAAGACAGAGTTGTACTTTCTGACCAGGTTGTCAGGGTCTGTAGCAGAGCTGAGAGAGGAGAGGGAGGAGCGTAAAGTGGACTCAAAGTCAGGTAAGTGAATAGAGCGCAGGTTTCTGCAGAACCGGGGGGTAGATGGAGGTGGAGAAGGGGAGAAGCGAGATAGAGAGAATGAGATGAGATGATGGTCAGAGAGAGGAAAAGGGGAAATGGAGAAATCAGAGAGAGAGAAGTTTTTAGTGAAAACCAGGTCTAAGTAGTGGCCATCCTTGTGGGTGCTAGCTGCAGTCCACTGTTGAAGGCCAAAAGAAGAGGTAAGAGAAAGAAAGCGGGAAGCCCAAGAGAGAGAGGGGTCATCAATGTGGCAATTGAAGTCCCCAAGGAGAAGAACAGGGGAGTCTGAGGAGAGAAAGAAAGAGAGCCAGGATTCAAAGTGAGAGAGAAAGGCAGAAGGGGGATGAGTAGAGGTAGGTGGGCGATAGATGACCGCCACATGAACAGGGAGAGGAGAGAAGATATGGACAGTGTGAGCCTCAAAGGAGGGAAAAGCAAGAGAGGGGGGAATAGGAAGGGTTCGGTAATGGCAGACAGAGGAGAGCAGGAGCCCCACGCCTCCACCCCTGCCATCAGGGCGCGGAGTGTGGGAGAAGGAAAGGCCACCATAGGAGAGGGCAGCTTCCAGAGCATAGTCAGACTGAGTGAGCCAGGTCTCAGTTATAGCAAAGAGAAGCAGGGAGTGAGAGAGAAAGAAGTCATGTACAGAGAGGAACTTGTTAGAAAGAGAGCGTGCGTTCCAAAGAGCACAGGAGAATGGGAGAGAGGAGGGAGGGTGTTATTTTATAGACTCATGCTGGACTCTGAGTCCCCCCTCAACCTTATACCCTCAACCTTATATACGGTTGGGGCACCCACAAACCCTACACTGGTTCTGGGTCACCTTGGCACTAACTGGGTTACCCTCCCTTAACCTAGGGATTCCCGCAGCTACAGGGATACCTATTCCTCCCTGTGCCTCATTCACCTTTCTGGGCTATGCTGAAGCAGGGTACCCTAGTGGTGAGTCACGCTTGCGTTTTCAAGGGGAGAAAATGCCGGGACAATATGCTTACATGTATCTGAGAATCAGGCATGATTTCCGGGTACATTTATAGGGGAACCGACAACTCCGGACCCCAACCTCCTAAGCACATCTGACAATTCCTCCGTAAAACCCCGAATGAAAATCATACCATAGCAATCCCTGCGCGCTGGCATGCCCTGAAAGGGAAAAACACATCAAATACTTTTATTACATGTCATACATTGGAAAGTTACAATGTTACCGGGCCCAAGAGCTAACTCTCTTGAACCCTTATACATGGATCAGGGGTAACAAAAACGAGCTTAACCTTTATTTGAGAGCCTGGTTACCCCCTACTGTCATACAGTTCCTCCTTTAAAGAGCCCCTAGTGGTCCCTCTCTCTCCTCACCCCCAATCTCTCTCTTCTGAACCCCTCTCTCTCGCACTCTTCCTTCCCCTCCCCTATCTTTCTTCTCCTACCCCTATGTCTCTCTCTGTCTCTCTCTCAGCGTGTCTGTCTCTCTGTCTCTCTCTCTGTCTGTCTCTCTCTGTCTGTCTCTCTCTGTGCGCCTCTCTCCCTCTGCGCCTCTGCACCTTTCTCCCTCTCTGCCTCTGTCTCTCTGCCTCTGTCTCTCTGCCTCTCTTCCAAAACCTATATTTCGGGTTCTGGAGGGAGCTAACCTTCAGGTGTGACCTAAATAATGCATCGTTAGATCCCTGCCTTCATTATAACGGAGCTCTGTGGATAGGTGTGTTAAAGGAAACTCCTCTTTTACATATCCTTATCACGAATGCCTGTTATACTAACACAAGTGATTATTAAAACAGCACTTAACACCGTGTGAGCTCTGAAGATACCCGTTAGCACTTAATGATGTGTTAACTTAAGTTTGTGCCTCATTAAATCAATAACGGAGCTTTAAGAATCTGGGCATTAGTACGCCGTGTTTAACAACCTCGGTTTCTTTTTTTTTAAAGATTTTCGAGCTTTTGAAGATTTACAAAAATGTAAAAGTTATTAAAAAAATACAGAAGAAATGAAGCAAAGCGAAGGAAATACAAATATATACACATCCCTCTTTCGTATATTATACCTATTAAAATGTAATTATTATTAATGAAATTATAATGCGATAAAAAGAAACCGAATGAAAGGGGGCGACATTCCGAAGCCGTGTCCTACGTAGGGAACGCTGCCTATATTGTCTATATTGATTTGTCTTTCTAAATAATATTAATTATAATAGAGTTTTCCTTAAATATCAGCCAAGCAGAACAATATACTGTACTGTACGAGTTGGTTTTTCCATATTCTTTGCTTCCCAGATTCTTGTTTTTCAACTGTTTAACAGGTCCAATTGAGCATTATAAATGAAGAATCAGAGACTTAAGACTTTAATACATTGCTATTTAAAGGTGCAGACCAAGCATTATCCTACACGTGTAGGAAAATACTTGTAGCATTTATAATTTAAAAAAAACAACAACTCTGAATGACATATTTAATGTATTATAATGTAACAAGCATTTTTTGTTTCTATACCAACCATTTATAAAGTCACACCCCCTCCACTTCTGAAACAGGCTCTGGCATACACCTCTCTAGCAGTGCACAATTGTATCTAGTGACTGTCTGGTCACATGATCTTCACCACATAACTTTACATCTTTGGTCCTCTTCTGTGGCACCGACAGCCATTTAATGAACCCCCGAGCCGAATCTTCGCCGATCGATCACAGGAGAATGGATCGATCGGCAACTTAGCTAATTAGTTATTGTGTGGATTGTATCGATGCACATATTAAAGGGGGGGGGGGAATAACTAAAACGACAGCTTGGACTGCTGCTTTTAACAGTATGATCCAAGCATCCATAGGAATATTTACTTACTCAATATTTAATGACATCCTTCCAGAATGAGAAAAATTAGTGGACAGTCCAACCAGATGTGTTTCATAGAGAACCAAACCATTTGCTCCCATGCCTTGCGGGTTCCTCTGCCAGTAATACAATAGCGGCTAAGAAAGGGCTGGCAACCCATTCAGGAATGGTTTTTGAACTCTTCATTCTGATAGATAAAGAAACTGTGGTTAAAGCAGCAATACATGTTTAATTTTTTTTTCTTAGCACAGCATTTATCATGGTTCAAGAACTGCACTTCTTTTTCACCCCCCTCCCCCCCCTTTCCTTGCAGCCCTGCTTGTCAGCTTCTTAGTGCCAGCTGTATGTGTTTGGCTCTGTACAAAAACACAGTGCTTGTGTGATAAATACAGTACAGTGCCATTTACTCTCTCCTAGCAGCTTGCTGTATTAGAGATGCAACATTATTGCTACATGTTGTAGCTCCCCCGACACTCCTGTGAGTTGCCATAGCAGCCCCAGCCTTTCTCTCAAATGGGCTAGTCTGCTTTCTCCCCCTCTGCTCTGCCCACAGATGGTCTGTCCCCAGACTATCTTACTAACCAGCATACATTGGCACTTCCTTTCCACCACACCGCTGGACGAGTGAGTACCTTGCTGTAACCCCTGTAATGGTGCTGCAGGATTATCTTTTCACCTCCCTTTACTACTAAGCACACACAGAGATATTTAGTCCTACACCTCTACACAAGAGACTGTTTTTCCCTGCTTTCTCCAAATAAAGTAAGAAAAGAAACAGACCTTGTCGTGCTTGGAAAAGAGGGCCGAGTTGACACTATCTGAGCTAAGTCATCTTACACGTGATCCTTTGGCTCCCAGAATAGTGAAAAGATATCGTGTGCCTTACAGACACTTACAGGAGCTGCTACTCCAGACTCCATATAAAAACAGAGCAGCCTCTGCAGACAAAGGAAGCACCAAGTAGCTCAAACTGCACACAGCCTGCAGCCTTAACAGACAAGCAGCAGCCTACACAGCACAGCAGCTTTGCAAACATACAGTGCTTCTTACACAAAACCTAACTGCCTTTCTCTGTCTGAGTTCACCCTCTGCACAGCCCCATAGTGAGGAGCCACCATCTCACCTACCCCTGCGCACGTCCCCACGGCTAGCGCCATCAAGGGCCACGCCACCGGACACCTGTGAGTACAGCTACCCCTACGCTGCACGCTGCAGGACACCGCTCCGCATCATCTGAGACAGACGCCCATCGCTGACAAGGTAAAAGACTGCACGCCACACGCACTGGCAAAAGGCCTACACACACCTACAGCATGGCAGAACTCAGAGCCTCACCAGACATCACGCAGGAGAGCGATCACTCAGACACAGAGACCGCTGCGCAACTGCAACAGGCGCAGGCAGAGGCAAGGCCCAAACGGACAGTCACACTGACACAAAAGGCCCGCAAAAAATACGAGACTGACATTGAAGCGCCCCGCGCTAAATTAGAGTTGGCCTGGAACACTACCACACTTGGGATACGCAATGTCGCCGCCACTGGCAATTCTGTACAACAGCTCGAGCAGGCAATAATTCAATTAAAGATAGATCACTTATGCTACCAAGGGCTATCAGAGGCATACGTCACTTACCTGGCCAGGGCTAACACCGGCGAAAGCCTGCATGAAAGGGACCTACAGCATAACATTGACTAAACCTCTATCACGGAAGCCGAGAGTAAGAGGAAAGACCTTTTGCTGGAAACCGCATTGCAGCGCTCAATCACATCCAGGCATTCTTCAAGGTCAGCAAGATCAGCGCGATCTAACGCGTCCAGCGCTAGCGCAAGCGCTACCAAGGCGCGAGCCTCCACAGAGGCCGCACGTGCCAGGGCCGAATAGGGTCGAAGAGAGGCAGCTGTAAGGGCAGAAAGGGCGCGCATAGAAGAGGAAGAGCAGAACACCGCCGCTGCCAATGCCGCCGCCGCTGCTACCGCTGCCAAATTAGACGCGGATCTAGAAGCTCTAAGCAAAGAAGAGGACGCCGCTGCCGCCATAGCCCAAGCCGAAGTCCTAGAAGCAGCCACGCAACAGAATGGCAGGGAGCGACCGTACAGACGGATTGCCTCAGAGGATCCAGTCCAACGCACTGAAGACTACATAAGGAGCCTCTTCAGCGTAAACACCAGCGCGCCATCTCTACACGGAGGCAGCGACTCCACAGACACCAAAGACTTGCTAGGGCCACAAGGAGAAGACGCTGTTCCTTCAATGGTACATGCTGCCTGGGATAGCCACAGCCGCAACAGTGATCCACACGCCAGCGCGCACACGGATGAACTACAACCGGCTCACCATCCAGGTGCACCCACACGGGAAAACACAGCCCCTCACACCGGCCAGCAGCCATCACACGTCCACGCCAAGGAAGAGGCGACCGCACGGACCCTCCCAGCAATTACCTCAGAACGGGACCAACACGCCGATGCCTCAGGCCTGACAGACATAGCCAAGTACATGATCCGGCGTGACCTGGTGCACGCAGGACTCATCAGCTTCAACGACCGCCCTGAGAACTACCGGACGTGGAAGTTCACGTTCAAAGATGCAATCAGCAGCTTGGACTTCTCAGCAAGGCAAGAGCTCAACCTGCTATTCAAGTTCCTGGGGAACGAATCCAGGGAGCATGCCAAGAGACTCTGGGTGGCAAACGCGCATCAACCCCAAGTGGGTCTTGACCTGGTGTGGGAAAGGTTAGAAGAGACCTACGGCAGCCCCGAAGCGGTCGAGGATTCGCTCTTCAAAAGAATCGACAGCTTCCCCAGGATCACAACTAAAGACTACTCGAAGTTACGAGAGCTCGGGGACCTGCTGCAAGAAATGGAGTTCGCGAGGAAAGACCATTCCTTAATAGGTCTCAACGCCCTAGACTCAGCTCGTGGAGTGAGACCCATCCTGGAGAAGCTACCCTACAACCTCCAAGAAAAATGGATCTCACAAGGCTCCAAATACAAAAGGGAGAAGCAAGTCGCCTTCCCCCCATTCTCATTCTTTGTGAGTTTCGTCCGCGAAGCGGCAAGGACAAGGAACGATCCCAGCTTCATCTTAGGTGCGCAAACCACACACGGTGCAAGCAGCCTGAGGAATGAGAGACCCGTGGCGAGATACGGTAACACTCAAACACCCATCTCGGTCCACAGGACGGACGTGCCTCCCACGACCCAAACTACTCCCGATCAGTCGGTCGCCGAAGACAAGGAACCGAGGGACACAAACAAGGAATGTCCCATACACAAGAAGCCACACCCACTTAACGAGTGCTTTGGGTTCAGGATGAAGTCCCTAGAGGAACGCAAGAAGTTACTTGGAGAATTCAGAGTTTGCTTCAGGTGCTGCGGTTCCACAACTCACCTAGCTAGAGACTGTAAAGAAGAGATCAAATGCACAGTGTGCGAAAGTGACAAGCACGTGACATCGTTACACCCAGAGGCGCTGACACTCCACCAACTCCACAACCCATCCTCCGTAGCGGAGCATGGCGGGGAGAAAGAAGAAGGAGAACCAACATCCGTCACATTTCAGCGCACCGAGGTTTGCGGAAAGGAAGGTGACAAAATGTCCTGCTCAAAAATATGCCTTGTCGCAGTACACCCCCAGGGTCAACCTGAGAAGGCTATTCGGATGTACGCAATCCTCGACGACCAAAGCAACAGATCATTGGCGAAGACGGAGTTCTTCAACCTATTCAACTTACAGGACAATGCCTCACCCTACACCCACAGAACCTGTGCAGGGTCAACTGAGTCAACAGGGAGAAGAGCAAGCGGTTACGTCATACGTTCGGTGGATAGCAGAGTGAAGATAGCTCTCCCCACACTCATCGAGTGCAGCCACATGGCCACAAACAGGGACGAGATTCCCACACCGGACATGGCACGCCATTACCCGCACCTCAGAGGAATAGCCAACTACATCCTGCCGGTAGAACAAGGCGCCAAGATCTTGCTGCTGCTCGGTAGGGACATCATGAGGGTACATAAAGTCCGTAAACAGCTTAACGGACCCCACGACGCGCCATACGCCCAAAGACTTGACCTAGGATGGGTGATAGTGGGCAATGCATGCACCAACAAAGAGCACGGGCAAGACTATGTTGATGCCCGCAGAACGGTGGTAACAGAATGTGGACACACATCTCTCTCTGAACCAAGTCTTGGCCATCTCCAAGTGACCGAAGGGCCAAGTGAAGAGAAAAGACAAGGTCACACCCCTGAGATCAACAAAAACATCCTCACATCGGAGGAATGTGACAATGGCCTAGGATGCTCAGCAGTCCAGACAGCTAAGGATGATGAGTCGATTCCACCGAAGGAAGAAAGTAACCTCCCAAAAGTGACCGACAAAGGGATCGTCCAAAAGACAATAAACGATCGAACAGTCCTCTCGCGAGCAATGGCACGACTAAGATGTACAGTTGTTCCTCTCCACGGAGTATCAAGTGACAAAGCAACCAGCTGCCATGGCTGGCATAGCCGCAAAAGATTGCGCCCCACAGGTGAAGCCACAGTGTCAAAAATACTGTCCTCTCATACGTCTAAAAAAAGACAGCCACAGAGACATTTCATAAAGGGATTTACTAGGACAAAAGAGACTGTTCTTTTTTACGTTCAGGGAGTAAATAACCTCCCAATGGCAGTTAATAAAGAGACACGAAAGCGTTTCACCAAACTACGGGGAGATGTTCTCATGCAAGAGAAATGCACCAATGACCTACGGTGCATAGCGTTCCAGCCAACAAGGAACGACGGCAAACAAACACCATCGAGGGAAGATAGAGGATTCCCGAGGTTAACTGTCAAGGAGCTCTCTAAAGACGGACTAGGCAGTTGGGTGACTCCGCTACCATTCCATTCACCAAAAGGACGCTTCCCAAACAATGGAGAACATGCCATATGTGTTCACTTCGCACCTCCGCGACCTAAAAGGGGAACCAGAGACCAAAAACAATTTTGTGGCCTTCATCCAGAAGAGACTCCTTACCGGCCACGCAAAGCCAGCACCTCTAATGAATCATCTAGGGCCTACCACCCTCAGGAACCCAATCAAATCCGGGTAGTGTTCGGCCCCAGCGCTCAGCTCCAGGGAGTCTCCCTGAACGACGCCCTCTTTACTGGGCTAGACTCGACAACCAGTCTTCCAGGAGTGTTGTTCCGCTTCCACAAGGAGCCAAAAGCCATCTCCTTCTGCCAAACGCCAGGTGATAGAGCGACAAGCTACCACGACTGGCACACCTACAAGGGGATGCACTCTGTGGGTAAAACTACAGAGACAAAAGGACTGTTCTCTCACAAGGCTAAAAGGAAACAGTGCCAGAGACTCTTACAAAAGGACATTGTGGTGCGACCAGCAAACCTGGAGCGGTTCATCCACCCAACATCCTTTGCTAAAAGACTTTGCCATGGGATTTCAACGCCAGTGGTACCGAACGGTGTCACCTCGTTATGTGGACATGGACTTTGCATTATTACGTTGTTATGTCTGTTTGCATTGCACATATGTTCCACACATCTAAGTCACATAGTGGTATCTCCAGATACCAGACGGGGAGTATCATGGAACAAGAACTGCACTTCTGTTTCACCCACCCCCCACCTTTCCTTGCAGCCCTGCTTGTCAGCTTCTTAGTGCCAGCTGTATGTGTTTGGCTCTGTACACAAACACAGTGCTTGTGTGATAAATACAGTGCCATTTCCTCTCTCCTAGCAGCTTGCTGTATTAGAGATGCAACATTATTGCTACATGTTGTAGCTCCCCCAGACACTCCTGTGAGTTGCCATAGCAGCCCTAGCCTTTCTCTCAAATGGGCTAGTCTGCTTTCTCCCCCTCTGCTCTGCCCACAGATCTTACTACCCAGCATACATTGGCACTTCCTTTCCACCACACCGCTGGACGAGTGAGTACCTTGCTGTAACCCCTGTAATGGTGCTGCAGGATTATCTTTTCACCTCCCTTTACTACAAAGCACACACAGAGATATTTAGTCCTACACCTCTACACAAGAGACTGTTTTTTCCCTGCTTTCTCCAAATAAAGTAAGAAAAGAAGCAGACCTTGTCGTGCTTGGAAAAGAGGGCCGAGTTGACACTATCTGAGCTAAGTCATCTTACACGTGATCCTCTGGCTTCCAGAATAGCATTGATTGGGGGTCTGGTGTCTGTTTCCAGTTTAAATGTCCTGCTCACGCGGGCCCAATAGGAAGTCGCACCGGATGACGTCACAGATTCCTATTGGCCCACGTGACATGGGATATTTCAACACCACCATTATGTAAGGAACACAGTTTCTCTGACCACACAGAGATATTGCACTCCCTACTGAGGCAAGTATCTCGGGAAGCAGGGGGTCCCCGGAGCTAAAATGAACACAGTTCAGCTCTGAAGACCCCCTGCTTCAATCCCGTGAAACCCACCCTGCTGCTTTAAACTGAGCTGGTGTAAAACTTCCAGCTATCATCTTTTCTTCCTTGGCTTCATACTGAAACAGCTGCTCTGTGTATACAGCGACGCGTCCGAGTACCCGTGTTCTCCCCTCGTCTCTGCTGACCTCTAGGATGTGGGTTAAGCAATGAATACAGTGGCACATTTACACCTACACACTGCATGGGGTTAAATCCGCTTGAATCAATACATAGCTAGCATGTTTTTATAATGAGCCACATATTAAGGAAATAAACTTCCCTCTAAAGCAGGGATGCGCAAAGTTTCTCCCTGTGCCCCCCAGCCTGCTCTCCTCCCTTGCTCGCGCTCCCCCTTCCCCCACCCCCACCACCCCACCTGCTCGGCTCCAGGGTCAAATGATGCCACGGGGTCATATGACATCACGTTGGCATGGCAACACGATGTCACGTGACCCCGCCACGGTAGTTGATGCTGGGTTACCATGGCGATGCGTCGCCAAAGACAAGGTAGGAGTAAGTTACAGAGGCCTCGCGCGGTCTCCCGGCATTTAATTTAAATGCCTTTGGGGAGAGCGCGGGACCTCTGTAACCACCGCGCCCCCCCCCCTGGAAAATCTCGTACCCCTGCTCTAAAGTGCAGCTAAAATTATTGCAGCTAAAATAAAGTGAAGGTACTTAGCCACGTAACATCCCCCCTCCCATAATAATTCCTTCATCATTTTGGATGTGATCAATATGTTTTTGTATTGATGCCAACAATAAATATAATTGATAAAGGCAAGTATTATTTCCATGACTCCCAACATGCCATGTGCCTGGATATAACACAGCCTTATCTTGTTCTGTGCTCAGGCACACTGCTGTTATACTGGGACAGGGGACGGAGTCCCGGATTACTTGGTCTCTGTTTGCACTTGCCATGGCCTCATGTGAACCTTTATATCTGTGACATAAAGGCATCTTTTTCCCTTAGCGGTTCTCTGATGTGCTATTTCTTGTAAAGTAATGTAGCCGTGACCCCTTATTCACCCTGAAAGAGCAGGAGGTTGCGCCTGCACAGAGGGAGTTGCAAAAGCCCGCGAAGGAGGAGAGTGCTAATTGGTGGGAGGGAGCAGACCCTTGTCCCAGCAGCCCCGCGGGGAGGGTCAGGTGAGAGAGTTGAGCCAATGGGCTGCGGAGGTGAAGGAGATATATGGAGGTGGTTGCGCGCAAGGTGGAGGAGAGCTGGTTGGAGAGGAGAGGAGACGGAGTGTCTGTGTAGGGGAGGTTGAACCGCCCCGGCTCAGGCCATGTGCCCCAGGCCCAGTTAGCCCTGAGTCACGGTAGAGACAAGCTGAATTAGGGATCGCCCTAGCGAGGTTCCTGTTCCCGTAGTATCGCTAGACCTTGATCGGGACTATACTATCGAATGGGAGAAACAGAAATAAACTGTGCGCTACTATCTATCTCCTTATAATTGAATACAGTGCAGTGACTAAACCATATATAAATAAAGTAAACCACAATACCACAGTGAATAAGTGATTAAATAATTAAATTATAACATAACCGTGTGGTTGATAAGGGCGATTCTGCTGATAACATTAGGGGTGGCTCAGCACCCCACACACTCTAAGAAAGAAGGAAACAAAAAGAAAAAAAGCGGCACAGAAATGCAGTGAAGTAAGTAATAGTAAGTAATAAAATGTATACAATGTTAAAGGGGAATAAATTGCGGACATCAGATAAAAATAAATGGCATTTAGTGCATAACACACTGGTTACCACTCTGTAGTTGTAAAAACAGGACGGTCTAAACTCAGCTGTCTCTGCAGGAGCCTCTATGATGGTTTCTGGGGCATGGGATCTTCATGCACTCCTCACACAGCAGGACGCTGCTCACAAGGGGATTCCTTTCAAGCAGCTGGATATACTGCAGATTCAGACACTTAGTGGGACCGCTCCTCAAACGGCGATATACTGCCTCCAGGGGAATTCCCCTACAGTCCCCCGTCTTCCTGTGTAGATTTGCTCTTTCCCAGCTGCTATGATCTTAGGGCAGTCCAGAGCTGTGGAATTGCTCTGCAAACACTTCCGCAGCTGCAGGGGCTTACACAGCGTGCCACGATGCCGCTCCGTCACGTGGTATAGCGGAGTGACGTCACAGTTCTCGTGGCAAATGGAGGAATCAATAGGGAGGAAGAAGGAGAGTCCCTTACAGTCTCTTACCGGCGCAGAAATCGCTCAGTTAGCACGGTGGCAGCCAATATAAGCTGATGGTGATACAGATCCAAAGGATGAATATATGAATGAGCGGTAAGAGACTGTAAGGGACTCTCCTTCTTCCTCCCTATTGATTCC